>PVKS010023822.1:0-31870 GCA_004027875.1 Aplodontia rufa | reverse complement strand
CTCCTGATTAAACCCAGGGATACTTTACCACAGAGATACTCCTCAGCCCCTTTTATTTTGTGTTTTGAGACAAGGTCTCACTAAGTTACCCACGCTGGTCTCAAACTTGCAATCCTCCTGCCCTGGTAGTTGGGATTACAGGCATGCACCACTATACCCAGTTCTAACAAAACTTCTACTTCTGTAACAGATAAATTTCAAGAAATCATGATGTTTTCTTAAATAGTTTATTTAATAGTAATCAGGAATAGAGGATCTAGTATTCCACTCAGTTATCCTTTAATATCAATGCTTTAATTATTTTAAAGGAACTAGTAATTGCTGTCTCAGTTACACATTTGATAAAGCAGGATGGGTTGTGGTGCGCCTGTTCTTCCTTTTATGTTATTCTCATAATAATTACTTTAAAAACCTTAATTTTTATTATAAAAAAGTAGTTTTCCATGTCTCCTTTAAAAATGGAAATCGAACTTGTTATTTTGTTGCAATAAAGAGGGTAGCGATGGCCATAGATTTCTTCTGGCTGGTACCTGGTGTGGATATCCGATAGGGATTTTACCATCACGCAGGTATTTGAAATACATAAGCACACATACTGTGCCCATGGAGTTTCGAGTCTGATTTCCTGTGCTAATGGGCGGCCCAATTCTCTCTCGTGTGTAAATACGTCTGGTGCTTTCCATGTTTCTCTGATGCCTTTATTCACGGCTGCAGTGTGTCAGGAGCACGTCTCCCTGTCTTGAATTATCCACGTTTGTCATTCAAATTATTAGTCTGTTTGTTAAATGAGCTGCCAGTTACACGCAACAGTGATTCCCTTTTACATTTAAATCCCTTTGGGAATTGTGAGATACACGTCTGGAAACTAGCTGTGAATTAGGATCCAAATTACTGTTTACTCCTGCTGAAGATGCATACTGTTGCTTTGTATTCTAAGATCAAGCAGTCTGTACCAAGAAGATGATGTAGAAACCAATGAGAGGAATAGGAACAAGCTGCGGAGAGAGGTGGATCAAGTAGGACATTGCTAATGTCCTTCAAGAGCAATCTGTGCATTCAGAGGGTGGAAACCTAACTTTAAGGAATGAAAAAATCCCCTTGTTATGGGAATGAGAAAGACATATCTGGTGCACCTTTCCTTAAAGATTCGCAGTGACCTAAGACAGAGAATAAACTCAACGCGGCAGGAGCTGAGTCAACTGAACATGTAACTGACTTTTCAGGAAACTAGGGCCTGTCTGCCTGAAAATGAATTAAAGAGTGGAAGAGTATTCTAAGCATGGAAAAAGCATGGAACTTGAAGTTGGGCAACACTGTAATGAGGAAGGAAGGAAAGCTTGTTGGGAAGGCAAAGGCTAAAACGAGAAGGGGGCAGCCCTCTCGAGAGCCTCAGATGATCGCTCAAGAACAGCAATAAGCCAGGAGAAAGAGTTACGGAAGAAAGGAAGGCTCAAAGAAACAGCATGTACCTGTAACGACTGGTTTATTTTGCAGTGCTGGGGATCTAACCCAGGACCTCACACCTGCTAGACAAGCACTCCACCCGTGAACTCCACCCCAGCCCCTACCCTCTTAGGTTTTAAGCGTACAGAGCAGGATTTACAACTCTGAGCACAACGGTGCACAGCCGATCACCACAACCTTTCCATCTTGTGTGCTTGGAACTCTCTGCACATGGAATAGCAGCTTCACATTTCCCGCTCCCCTTGCTTCCTGGAACCGCCAGCCTTTGTTTCCGTAGGTTCGTCTACTTCAGATGACTCAGAGGGGTGGCATCGTGCAGGGTTTGACCTTCTGAGACTGGCTTATTTCCCACGGAGTAAGGCCTTCTGGATTCGTCTGCGTTATAGAATACGATAGGGCTTTCTTTGCACAGCAGAGGACTATTCCACTGGACAAGTAGTCCACATTTTTATCCATTCACCAGTGGATATTTTACTACAATGAGCAGCGCTGCTTTGAGCACGAGTATGCAGATATCTTTTTGAGATCCTGTTTTGGATACTTCGGGACAAATACCTAGAAGAGGGATTGATAGAACTGGCAATAGTTAAATTTATATTTTTTTAAGAGAGCGGGCCAGTGAGACAGACATGGAGAGAATCAATTTTATTTAGTTTTTCATGTGACTTTTGTTGCTATGAGACTTCATTGTGTAGCAGGTGCTGGGGTTCGAATCTACGTCCTTGCTCATTGCCAGGCAAGTGCCCCAACCACTGACCCACCGCTCCAGCCTCATTTTTCACTGTTTTTAAAGCAGATTTTTTTTTGCTATCTAACTATGGTAATTATTATTTTAATATAATGGATATTAACCCCTTGTTAGATGTACTTTTTTTAAAGAAAGAGGGGACAGTAAGAGAGATAGAGAAAAGCAAATTTTATTTAGTTTTTCATGTGACTTTCATTCCTCTGACACTTTGTCATGTATGTAGTGCTGGGGTTTGACCTTGTATACTTGTGCATGCAAGCCAAGTGCCGTAACGACTGAGCCACCGCTCCAACCCTAGATGTACTTTTTTTGTAAATATTTTCTCCCACTTTTTAGGTTGTCTTTTCACTTTGTTGATCATTTCTTTGGTTGCGCAGAAAGGTTTAGGTTGGTGTAGTCCTACTTTTATATTTTTTTGCTTTTATTGGTTGTGCATTTGGTATCATATCCAAGAAGTCATTGCTAGGACTGATATTACGAAGCTTTTTCCCTTTGTTTTCTTCTAGCAGTTTTATAGTTTCAAGTTTAAGTCTTTCATCCAGGTAGAATTGATTATTATGTGTGGTATAAAATAAAGGTTAATTCATTCTTTTCCGTGTGTGCATCCAGTTTTCTCAGCACTGCTGTCTGAGGAGCCTGTTCTTTCCTCATTGTGCGTTCCTGACCCTGTTGTTGAAGTTCATTTGACCATGTTTGTGTGGGTTTGATTCTGGGCTTCCTGTTCTGTTCTCTTGGTCTGAACGTCTTTCTCCATGCTGTTACTGTAGTGTTTTAATTATTGTAGACCTGTAATATGACTTTCCCCACATTTTTCTTATAGTTTGACATACTGATGGGCTTTGTTGTTACATATTTGTACATGCTCACAATATTGTAATATGTTTTGAAATATGGAGGTGTGAGACCTTCCGCTTTGTTTTTCTTCCTAAAATTGTTTTGCCTATTCAGGGTCCTTCAAGTTTAGATATGAATTTTGAGAGTTTTTTCTGATTCTGTAAACAATGCTATTGAGGGTTTGATAGGGATGGCATTGAATTTGTAAAGCACTTGGGATCCTATGGACGTTTTGACAATGGCAGATATTACGGTGCATGAACACAGGGTGTCTTTCCATCTATTTGTGTCTTCTTTAGTTTCCTTCGTCGTTGTTTCATTGATTTCTATATATCCATCTCTCATCTCTTGGTTAAATTGACTCCTAAGTGTTCTATTCCTTTTGATGTCGTTGTAAATGAGATTTCTTTTTCTTAATTTCCTGTTTGATTGTTCATTATTAATGTATAGAGACACAACTGATATTTTTGTATGTGTGCCTAACTTTTTACTTGAAAATGTCTGGAGACATAGAATCAAGAGAAAAGAAATCAAATTGCAAAGGACAGGTAGAGAAGGTAAAGGGAGATGAGTTGTGGCTCAGAATCTATGGAGCATGGGGGAACAGCGGAGAATAGAGGCTGTAGTGACAAGGACTATCAGCTTTAGTCTTCAGCAATGAGTTTGTCCGGCTTTCCTGGGTTCCTGCTATTTACCCTGTGGCAGATACGACAGTGTGCTTTGGAGAAACAGTGCTGTGAAGTCCAAGGACAGGAGGTGAGTCTTAGTGTCGGAGCCTTTTAGGGGCTTGAGAGGACTGGATACAGCGGACAGTGTTAGGTCAGGTCAGCAGAAGATCCGAAGGTGCCATGTTCAGATGAGACATTAGGTAAGTCACAGGAGCATGGCCACTTGTGTAGTGATAAGGCAGGTATTGGGGACATTGACAAAAGGAATTTTTGTGGATTTATTTTGGGTCAGAAGCCTTGTCGTGGGGTTGTGGAAGGTAAAGAAAAGGAGTGGAGATAAATGGAGAACTAAGCTAGAATAAGATTTAGGTCTTAAACGCCATTAGAAAGATTATTCTAAATAATTTATCTTTAAAACATGACAAGGAGTGTCTTGTGGAGTTAGATGGCTCTTTGAACATCATCTAATAATGTAGCTTGACTCTTTGATGTTTTTGTGCCTTTGGTTTTCTGATACAAATTCCTTGGTGCTCAGCATGTATGGTTGTAAACCATCGATAGAAAGGAGATCCATTTCAGGGATCGGGACCTAAAAGGAGAGGAACAGGTGGATTGAAAGTGAGTTGGGGAGCCAGGACTCAGCAGTTTGGAGGGAAGCAAAGTATTACTTTGTTTTTTCATTTGGGGAATGCTCAAGAACATTTAAATGTTGAAGGAACACAATCCATAGGAAAAAAGTGTCTGAAATGTCTTAGCTCTCTGGTACTATGTCAAAATACCTGAGATAATCAGCTTATAAGGAGGAAAGGTTAATCTGGCACACAGCTTGGGTCCATGTTTGCTTGGGTCTGAACATCATGACGTAGGAAGAAGCTGCTCGTTTCATGATGGTCACTAAGATTAGAGACAGGAAGAGACCGGAAGTTCAGTGTCCTTTCAAGAGCGTGTCCCTAAAGGCCATCTCTCTTCCGTTAGGCCTGACCTCCCAGATTCCGCTGACGTCCAATAGTTCTAGAGGCTGGCAAACAAGGCTTTAACACCTGGGTCTTTTGGTGGACTTTCAATCCCAACTATAGGGCGTGTGCCTAGGATGAGGCAGAGCTGGTGAAGCAAGGTTTGCTGATAAGTTGGAAAACAGACAAAAGGATTAGCAGCACCCTCTCCATAGAGAACCCAAGGTGCGTTCAAGGCAGAGCCATGGAGTGCCACGGTGTGCAGCATCCGGGGGCTTTAACGTGCTCCGAGAACTTATGTTCATTTAGAAAATTCAAACTAATAGCATTTTTTGAAATTCTAACCATCTACTTGCACTCTGCCAAGAACTTTATAGTTATCATCTCACTGCATTTTCATGCACACCTGTGGGTTAGGTACTTGCAATTTCACCAATGGTCTGGTAGCCAGAACGTAAACCAGGATTTGATTCCCAAGCCCCTCCTCTCAGGCACAATGACACACTCTTTACCCTCTCTCCATATAGAAAATGTAGAAGTAGGAATAGTTCCTGTAGTTAGTTTTGTTACCTGCTGTGTTTCACAGAATGAGGTGCAGCTAGGCTGGACCATAAAGGTAGAGAGCTAATAAGGATTAAGAACAATTTGGTTGGAACTGGGGAGGTGGCTCAGTGGTAGAGCGCTGGCCTGGCAGGCATGAGGACTTGTGTTTGAACCCCAGCACCACGTACACAACTGAATATGGAAAAACAAAAACCAGATTTAAAAAAGTTAACTTTTTAAAAAAAAGAACAGTTTGGTTATGCATTATCAAAACACTAAGCTATAGTATTAATTGATGGGATGCTTTATAAGGAAAAATATAGATCAATTTAAATAGTGATTTTTTTTGTAAACAAGCATATAAAATAATAAAGTGATAACACCAAGTATCTACTGACACTTATGAAGAGTTTTAAAAAGCTGTGCGAGTCAATGGAGTTCTACTCTGCTATTAGAATGATATCACGCCTTTTGCAGCCAAATGGATGGAAATGGAAAAAATTATGCTGAGTGAAATATCCCAAACTCAGAGACTTAAGGGCCAAATGTTTTCTCTCGTATGTGGAAGCTAGAGTGAAACCTGTGACGGTATAATAGTCAGCTGAGTTTAAGTAATGAACTCACCATAGTTGAAACTCCACATAAGCTGGGAGAATCATACCTCTGAAGGTGCAGGGAGAAGGGAGGGAGGCAGGGAGGGGAAGGAAGGAGAAGGGGGGTTATCAATACAACGGGGAATGCTCAACTCCCATCAAAAGCCTACCTGTACACAGGCAGGTAGAGAAACTCAGAAATGTCAACAATTATTATGCATGTATATGTTCATTCCAAAAAATAATGTGGTGGAAGAAAAGGGTATATGTGATTCATAAAACAGAGTTCCGTCTTTGTCTAAATTCTGGAATAGCATACATATGATTAGAATTATTTCTTGATTATTTTGTAGAACTTTTTCCAAAGCCATGTAAATCTGATGTTTGTGGTAGTAATTTTAACTAACTGTGCAAGAGGCAAAAGCATGTAGGTGGTGTCATGCACCACGATCCTGTGAGCCCTGGAGCTGTCTGCAGAGGTTCCCTCACTTCCTCTGTGTCCTTCTGGTCTACCTTGCAGATGGTCCTTCCTCTCTTCTCGAGACACTCAAAAGCCGTGTGTTCTGGAGCTGTGTCCAGTGTCCCCTCCACTCTGTCCACCATACACTCTGCAATCCGTAGTGCCCTTGCACAGACAAGCCTGAATGTCAGGGCTGATTTCAATTCAGCCTCCAACCGAAGGCTTATTCCACATAGTTTTATCAAGGCATATACCATTTCTGGGAAAAAGGACTTACTGTTCTCATTTTCATTTTACAGTTGAGAAAACTGATCCTGCAAGTGATTTTCCCCCAAAGTCTAACTCATAATAACCAATGCTGATAGGACTTAAATTCACGTTGACTGAAACCAAAGTCACGGCCAACTCTAAGCTATTGTTATCTGGATATTCAGTTCCCCTGGATGCCTGGGTGGCACTGTGTAAAATGCTTTGTTGATCTCATTCATTCAGATTGTAATTCTTGGGTTTGACAAGTAAAGATGCTGAGCTGTGAAGAGTGATGGAAAGAATATGTGGGCATAGGTAAGGGCACAGATGGCTGTGAAAATCATAAAGTCAAGGTGCCAGGGCTTATGAGGAACCCCCGCAGAGCGTATCTGCTCTGGCCATTCTCAAGCGATAGGAACGTACAGTGAATAAATGAAGTATGATGTTCTTGATGTTATTTTAAACTATTATATTATTATCACATGCTCTTGGTGTCTGACTTATCACCTTAAAATATCAGTAGGTGGCTGTATAATAGAATACATGTGAAAAACATTACTAACATGAAGCCACAATGAAAATGAACTAATACAATAGCAGATTTTGTTAAAGATACAAAGGAGCCCATTAAAACATTTGAGTTTGCTTTTCTTCTTGCTGTATTTTCTATTTCATTTTCCCCCTACAATGACAAAGAGAAAAAATGACTATGACTACCTACTTCAGAAACTAGAAAGGAAAATGACAAATTTTTTCTTTTTTTTTTTTTTTACTACATGTAACATGCCAATTTCATATGACTTATTTATTGCATTGTTGTTAAAATTTTTTCTAATAAACAACTGCAAAATTATTACACAATACAGAAATGTTAATTGAAAAGGAACTGACTGCACGGATATTACACAACCCATAAACTTCCCAGTGGATCTCTTCCTGTGCCTTTAAATAAAATCAGGTGCTTTCTTTCTGTTATTACTAGGTGTGTGGTTAGTAAATCAGTCACAGAGCTCTGCAGAGGTCCATGGAAACACTCCTTTCTCTTGAAGGTGAAGCACTAATTATATGCACTACTTACCTTTTATCAGAAGCAGCTATGGAGATATCAATTTTTGACTCTTAGACTTCAATTTAAATATTCAGCATTCAATAAGTATTTATTAAAGCAATTTTATGGTAAGAAAGTCCCTATTAAAGTCTTTCTGTAATGGAAAGGCAAAACATACCAGCTCAGTTATTAATTTGTAAACCCCCATGGAAGTTAGTTAACTCTGTGAGATTCAATTTTCTCCACAAGAATAGCATAATAGTTTTTTTTTTTTCACAAGGCCAAGCATTTTAATAATCTTTGTGCCCTCCTATTAGGCCAAGAATTCACAGATCTGACACAAAAAGAACAATACATGGAAAAAATAGCTAAATTTGACTTTGGACTCTAATGCATAAAAGGATGAGCAACAGATTGGGATAAAATATTTGCAACTTGTGTATCTGATGAATTATTGTATCAGGAAAAGAACTCCTAACTTGAAATCAAACAATCCAAAGAAACCTTGGGGTAGAAGGGACATGGGGAATGAACATTAAGAGATGCAAGGTTTCTTTTGAGGGTGATGAAATATTCTAAGAATAAATTCTGAGGAGTGTTATATAGCTCTTTACTTAAACCCAGTGGGTTTTCCACTTACTGGGTGAACAGTACCTTATGCGAACAACATTTCAGTAAATGTAAAAATAGGGAAATATTGAATAGATATTTCACGAAGGAAAATACATGCATGACTAGGAAACTTGAAAACGTGTTCAATATTATTAGTCATTAGAAATTTACTAGTCAAACTCACAGTGAAATAACTGTTCACGTCCACCAAAATGTCTATATGAGAGTTAATAACTAGCATTGGCAGGCATACGGAGAAAATCAAACTCTCGCACAATTGGTGGTGGGAATGAAAGATGGTGCAGCTATCTTGTAGAATAGTTTAGCAATTTTATAAATAGTTTATTAGGAATATACTGTACAACTTCGTGATTCTATCCTACATATCTATCCAAGAGAAAAATAAAAGAACGTTCGCTAAAGACCTGTGTGTAAATGTCCATAGCAACATTATTCATAGAAAAACATGGGGATAATAAATTATTTTCTATCAACTGATGAATGACTAGCTAAAATTTGATCTGTTCATGTAACGGGGTACTGCTCAGTCATAAAGAATCATTGCTGATACATGCTAAACATGAGTGAACCTCAAACCAAGATGCCAAGTAGAAGAAAAATAGATTCCAAGGACTACAGTCTTCTTGAGTTCATCTATATGAACTGTTTGGAAAAGGCAGATCTACATAGACAGAGAGGAAATCAGTGGTTTGGGTGAAAACAGAGATTAAATGCAGAATGGGCCTGAAGGATCTTTTTGGGGGGTGATAGTTACACAGCTCTCTAAAATAGTTGAATTGTATATGCAAAATGGGTGAGCTTTATGGCATGCCATTGACACTGCAATAAAAACCCATTTAAAAAGCTAAATAAGGAAAGAAAAGCCGGGAGAGTCAGTAAGAGCATGTGCTGGTGAAATTATTGACCCTGTAATTTTTAGTTTTTAGGCATTTAAAAGGATTAAATGGGAATGTTCAATGAAGAAAACTTCAGTGTGATTCAGAATTTCTCAGAGTGTGATTCTTAATCTGATACTAATACACTATTACTTTTACATTTCTATAGTAGTATTGCTGGTTAAATAGTGTTTCCACTTCTTAAGAATGATTACAAACTCCAGTGAGTTCCTTTCAAGAAACAAATGTAGGAGAGCTTCTACCATATTGACTTATCTTTACCATATGATTTAACAAAGAATTGCTGTTGGTGGAATGATCACAAATCTCCTGGGGTTTCCTTCAGGGTTAGGAGTTGAGTAATTTCTATGATTAAGGAAAACTGTATCTTTATCAAAATGCTAAGCATTCCTTATTTCCTACTGTTCATTGGTAATGCTAAGAGGGATAGGAATTTTGAAAGACAGTGCATTCACAATTAGGTATTCTTTTTTTTCTTGTGTTATATATTTTTCTTTCCACATATTTTATTGATGCATTATGGTTATACATACTGATGAACCTTGTTGTTACATATTTGTACATGTGCACAGTACAGGGGTACAATTTGGCCAGTATCACCCCCCAGCACCCCCTTTCCTCCATTCCTCCCTCTGTCTCGTCCCTTTCCTCTGCTAATCTCTCTTTGATTTTCAAGAGATCCCTCCCCTGAACTTTGCTTTCTTTTTTCCTTTCTAGCTTCCACATATGAGAGGAAACATATGATCTTTGATCTTCTGAGTTTGGTTCATTTCGATTACCATGATGGTCTCTAGTTCTAGCCATTTTCCTGAAAATGACATAGACTCATTTTTTTTTATGACTGAATAAAGCACCATTGTGCATATATACACCACGTTTTCTTTGTTCATCTATTGATAGGTACCTAGGCTGGTTCCATTATTTGGCTGTTGTGAATTGTGTTGCTGTAAACGTAGGTATGAATGTATCATTGTAGTATAGTGATCTTAATGTTTTATCGTTTTTGTTTTTGGTACCAGGGATTGAACCCAGGGTCACTTAACCACTGAGCCACATCCCTGGTTCATTTTCTATTTTATTTTTATTTTTTAATTTTGAGACAGGATCTAGCCAAGTCAATTAGTTCTTTGGAATAAATACTGGGAAGTGGTACAGCTGGGTCATACGGTGGTTCCATGCCTCGTCTTTTGAAGCACCTCCATAGTGATTTTCATAGTGGTTGTGCTAATGTACAATACCACCAGCTGGTGTAAAAGTGTTCCTTTCTCTCCACAACTTCACCAATATTTACTATTATTCATATTCTTGATGACTTCCATTCTTACTGGTATGCGATAAAATCTCAGTGGAGTTTCGATTTGCATTGCCCTAATTGCTGATGATGTTGAACACTCTTTCATATATTTGTGGGCCATTTTGTATTTTTTCTTTTGTTAAGTGTCTGTTTAGTCCATTTGCTCATTTATCAATTGGGTTATTTGATTTTTTTGGTGTTGTTTGAGTTCTTTATATATTTTGGATATTAATCCTGTCAGCAGAGTAGCAAAGATTCCCCCTGTTCCCTGGGGTCTCTCTTCACGTTACTACTTGTTTTCTTTGCTGTGCAGAAGCTTTTCAATTTGATGCTGTCTCATTAATAACTCCTGACATTATTTCTTGAGATTTAGGGGTTCTGTTGAGTAAGTCCTTGCCTGAACCTATATGCTTGAGCTTTTAAGCTTTTTTGGCTTAAAATTGCTTTGGCTATTCTGGATCTTTTACCCTTCCTAGGACTGTTTTTTTCCTCTCGTTCTATGAAAAATGTTATTGATCTTTTGATGGGGATTGCATAATTTGTATACTGTTTTTGGTAACATGGCAGTTTTAACAGTATTGATTCTGCCTGTCCAGGAACATGGGAGATCTTTCCATCTTCTGAGGTTGTCTTTAATTTCCTCCTTCAGTGTCCTATAGTTTTTATTGTAGTTTTTTTTTTTTTTACCACCTTGGCTACATTGACTCATAGGTTTGGTTTTTCCTTTTTTTTTTTTTAGAGAGAGAGAAAAAAATCAATTTTGTTTTATTCATCTGGCCTTTGTTTCTCTGACACTTAGTTGTGTATATGGTGCTGGGGTTCGTATTTGGGTCCTCATGCTTGCCAGGCAAGTGCTCCAATCCCTAAGCAACCTCTCCAGCTTCTTTTTTTCTCATTTTTTAAAAGCTTTTGTGAATGGAATTGTTTTCCTGATTTCTTTTTCAGCAGATTTGCTGCTGGTATATAGGAAAGCTATTGATTTTTCTATGTCGATTTATAACCTGCTACTTTGCTGGATTTGTTTATTAGCTCTAGCAGTTTTTTGGTGAAGTTTTTTTTCTCCCTTCTTGGTATAGGGTTATATCACTTGCCAACAGTGATAATCTGACTTCTTTCTTTCCTAATTTTATTCCTTTTATTTCCTTCTCTTGGCAAATTGTTCTGACTAGAATTTCTAGTACTATATTAAATAGGAGTAGTAAGAGTGGGTGTCTTATTCTAGATTTTAAAGGAAGTGCTTTCAGTTTTTCTCCATTTACTATGAGTTTGGCTTTGGATTTTTCATATATAGCATTTATTATATTGAGGTAGGTTCCTTCTATTCTTAGTTCCTTCAATGTTTTTATGATGAATAGGTGATGGATTTTGTTGAAGGCCTTCTCTGCATCTATTGGGATTACTAAGTGATTTTTGTCCTTAATTCTATTGATGTGATCAATTACATTTATTATTTTGTGTATATTAAACCATCCTTGCATCTCTGGGATGACACCAGCTTGATCATGAAGTGCAATCTTCTTAATATATTCTCAGATATATATTCTAATATTTTATTAAGTATTTTTGCATCTAAGTTCATCAGGGATATTGCTTTGTGATTTTCTTTCCTTGAAGTGTCCTTATCTGGTTTTGGTAAGTGCGATACTGGCTTTATAGAATGAATTTGGAAATGTTCTATCCCTTTCTATTTCACGTGACAATTTAATAAGTATTGGCATTATGATATTCTTGAGAGGTCTGGTAGAATTCAGTCGAGAATCCATCTGGTCCTGAGCTTTTCTTCACTGGAAGGCTTTTTATTACTGCTTCTATCTTATTATAATTTATTGGTCTGTTTAGGTTTTCTATGTCCATTTGATTCAATTTAGGCAAATTGTATGTTTCTAGAAACGTACCTATTTCTAGACAGCTTTCCAATTTATTGGAGTGCATGTTTTCAAAATAGTCTCTAATGATCTGCTGGATTTCTGTGATATCTGTGATAAGTTCTCCTTTTTCATCTCTAATTTTATTAGTTTGTGTCTTCTTGTTTTTCCTTTTGTTATTTTGGCTGAGAACTTTTCAGTCTTGTTTATCTTTTCAAGGAACCAGCTCTCTGCTTCACTGATCCTTTGTGTGTGTGTATGTGTGTGTGTGTGTATTAATTCTCAGGTTGATTGATTTCAGCTCTGATCTTCAGTACTCTTCATTCTACTGGTTTTAGAATTGGTCTGTTCTTTCCCAAGGGCCTGGAGATTCATCATTAGGTTGTTTATTTGGAATCAGTCTGATTTTCAGCTGTAGGTACTCATAGCTATAAACTTTCCTCTTAGAACTGCCTTCATAGGGTCCCAGAGGATTTAGTATTTTGTATCTCTTTTCTCATTTGAGGTTAAGTATTTGTAAATTTCTCACTTGACTTCTTCTATTACCCATTCATCATTCACAAGTGTATTGTTCATTCTTCATGTGTTTATATGTGTTGAGTTTTATATATTGATTTCTAAGTTCATTCCATTATGATCTGATAGGATGTGAGGAATTATATAAATTTTTTTGTGTTTGCAAAGAGTTGATTTGTAGACCAAAATATGATCTATTCTTGGAGAAGATTCCATGGGCCCCTGTTGTTGGATGAAATAGTCTGTAGACATCTGTTAAGTCCATTTCATTTATAATATTTTTCAGGTTCAAAGAGTCTTTACTGAGTTTATATCTGGATAATTGCTAATGGGTAGGGAGGTGTGTTGAAATCATCCAGTATTATTGTCCTGGATTTCTAGCTGAGGCTTCAATTTGAGTAGTGTCTTTTTATGTAATTAGCTGCACCCACATTTTGGGCATAAATATTTGTTATTGTTATATCTTCTCATTGGATTGTTTCCTTTACTGGTATGAAGTGATCTTCTTTGACTCTTCAGATTAATTTTGGTTTGAAGTCTACTTTGTCAGATATGAGATCAGCTACTTCCTCTTCTTATTTTCATGCTCCATTTGCATGGTATACTAATTCCCATCCTTTCACTTTCAGCCTGTGACTATCTTTGCCTTTAAGGTGTATCTCTTGCAAACAACATATGGTTGGATCTTGTTTTTTGATCCATGCTGTCAACCTATGTCTTTGGGAGAGTTGAGACCATTTTCATTCAACATTGTTATACAAAGATGCTTATTAATTCCTGATGTTTCGATTTATATTTATTTTTGTCCTGTTTCTTATTTGCTTAGCTACTCTTCAAGTGAGATCGGTTCATTTTTGAGCTCTAGAGTTTGTTTTTGATCTCTTCTGCGTGGACTATATCTTTAAGTATGTTCTGAAGTGTGGTTTTGGTAGTCATGAATTCTTTTAGTTTCTGCTTATCTTGGGAAGTTTTAATTTTTTTCTATAGTTTTGAAGGATCGCTTTGCTGGATATAGCAGTCCTGGGTCTCAGTTCTTTTTTTTCTTCACTATTTCAGAACTTGGAACACAGCATTGCAAGTCCTTCTGACTTTTAGAATTTGTGCTATGAAATCAGAAGTGATTCTGATTGGCTTATCTTTAAATGTGAGTGAATGTTTTTCTCTTGAGGCTTTAAGAATTCTATGCTTGTTCTGTATGTTAAGCATTTTAATTATAATATGTTGTGGAGAGGTTCTTTTTTTGATATTGTCTATTTGGGGTTTTGAAAGTCTCCTGTATTTGGATATCCTCATTCTGAAGATTTGGAAAACTTTCTCTTATTATTTTCCTGAAGAGATTATCCATTCCATTAGCCTGCATCTCACCACCATCCTCTATTCCAGTGATTCTTAAATCTGGTCTCTTCATGTTGTCCTTGAGTTCTTGTATATTCTGATCATGGTTACTCATTTCCTTTTCTTCAATGCTGTCTAAATGTTTAAGGCTGGCCACTTTGTCTTCTAGCTTTGAGAGTTTGTCTTTGTCATGGTCTACTCCGTTAGACTTTCAACTGAACATTTTATTTGACTTATTGTGTCTTTCATTTAGAAAATTTTTTATTTCTTTTTCAGTATTTCTATCTCCTTGCTGAATCTCTCATTCATATCCTGTACTGAGTTCCTTACTTCTTTTGGTTGTTTCCTATGTTCTTAGAATTCGTTGATCATTTTTATAATGATTCTTTGAATTCTTTATCTGATATTTTATCCATTTCAATATCTTTGAGGTAAGTTGCTGGTGAATTATGAACTTTAGGAGGTGTCCTGGTTCCTTGTTTTTCCATATTTTTTGTATTCTTGTGTTGGGTTTTATGCATCTATTGGGAGGGATTTCTCTTCCACTCTTATGTGTGGACCTTTTCAGAGCAGAATTTTCACTTGCCAAAGTTTCCTCGAGTTCTCTAAATTGAGACCCCCTCGTCAGTGTAGTATCTGCAGCTTTTGTGTTAATTCTGTATTTGCTGTCAGTGGATATATGGGACCTCAGCCCTCCCCCTAGCCATTTCTACTTTTGGCTATTAGTTTGGATATTAGTTTGAGTTTTGTCTCTTTTATTCTTTGTATTAAACTATAGCTGAAGTTTGAGTGTTGTTAATTTGTGTATGGAGCACAGTGTGCTGTAGTTTGGCTGTGTATAGTTCAGTAGAGTGTCTACCTGCCCTGTGAACTTGTAGTGTCTCTGTAGGTTTCCAGCACTTCACAGAGTAGGGAAAAATAATCAATAGCAACAACCAATACAAACAATATACAGCATTAAACTAAACACCTGGTTCTTATTGTGGTATCTACAGTGTTATCACAAAACCCAGAAATGGTGGAGTCAGTGATTGCCAACAGCAAAAACTGTCAGTCATCATTAACTATATGGTGGTCAAAATAGTTAATGAGAATGGTCACTGCTTATGCCCTACTGTCCTTCTTTCCATTTCTTCTTGGGCTATGTTTTGTGTGGCTGTGCATATGGTGTCAACTACGTCACCCATAAGTGTAATAATTGCAACAGCGTGAATGGTGGGTGCAGGAGATATAAGTGGACCAGTTCTAAAGATGGTAAAAATACAGTTACTTAAGAGACAAGAGAATGTGATAAGAAGGTAGAAAAGAGTTTGCAATTTGAAAGAAATGAACAGAGAGAATGCAGAAGAGATGCAGAAGGTGATGATTTTAAGGGAGGAGTAGAAAAAATAGGAGAAACAAAGAAAAGGCAAGGAAAAGAGAATAAGAGAATTTGACTGTTATCAGAAGAAAAGAGAGAAGGAAAAACATGAAAACAAAATAGAAAGAAACCAAAATATACAAACCAAAAGACACTAACCCTCAAAAGACAAGTCAAAGGAAGATAGCTACATTCAAAAATACTAAAAATGAAAAAAAAGAAAAAAAAATACTAAAAATGAAGGAAAAAACCAAATATGTCTATATATATGACTATGAACCAATCAGTGGAACAGAATGTGTGCGTACTCTTTGTCTTGCGCGCTCTCTCTCTCTCTCACACACACACACACACACACACACACACACACACACACACACGGGGGGGGGGGCGTATTCTTAAGGAAAAATGATTTGTCTCCGCTGAGGTGGTCGGAATACTTGATGAGAATGGTACCTGCCTGTGCCTAGCTGTCCTTCTTTCCCCGTTTCTTCTCGGGCTGTGTACTGTGTTAGAGAGAACAAGGGCTGGGAGTTGTTAACCCCTTCTTTTGTGTTGCTCACCAAGTTACTGGAGTTTCCTAAGACTGAAGCTGGTTGAAGTGAAGTAGAGCTCAGCCTCCCTTCTCACCAGTGTAAGGTAGAGTGGAATGGAGGTATAGTTAGTTGGAGTTTAATCTGCAGAGACCAGACTGATGCACTCGCAGGGCGGAGCTGCTGCGTCCTATGAGGGGAGTACCAGTGGCTGGAACTTAGGTTTAACCAGGCCTTAGGGGCTTTGTTCGGTGGTGTCTTCTCTGGAGAGATTAAGTGAGCACAAGTCTGGGGCCTGACCGTTGCCAGTCTCCATGGGGGATTGGATCTCAGGAGCCTCCAAAAAATTCTGCTCGTGGGGTAGGGTAGCCACAAACACAGACTTCCCAGACTTAGTCCCTGAATGTATTTACACCTGCCTGATCAGGTTCTTGGCGTGCTTCATCCGGTCACAGGAGCCACCAGGCTCAAGAAGCTTTTATGACTCGAATCCCTCTGGGCAATCTTGTTTGTGTGTGTCTTACGCGTGGTCTGCTAGGTGCACTCTAGGCCACACAGCAGGCGCTTTCTGGGACAGTGTTTGCTCTGATGTCCCAGCTCCACAGCAGCAGGTGCAGTGTAGCCACCTCAAGATGGCTCTGTCTCATCTCCTTAGCCGTTGAGAAATGCAGAGTGCTTTTCCAGCACCAGCGCACAGGGCAGCCTCTGGACCAGCTCAGTTCAGGCTGCTTTTATGATCTCAGGCTTTGCTGTACTCCATCTGTCCATGTGTTTTTCCCTGGGTCCCCCCTCCCTCTGTGCCGAACCAGTACTGCAACTGCTGCCGCCACAGCCTGCTGGCTCCAGTGGAGTCTATCTTCTTTGTTTAATGTACCCAAATTCCTGAGTCTCTAAGATACTCCACTGTCCAATACTGAGTTTTAGCGAAATCCATCTTTCACCCACTCTCAGAGAAGTGGTACTCCTTCTGCTGAAT
The DNA here is from genome assembly GCA_004027875.1 of Aplodontia rufa. NCBI lineage: Eukaryota > Metazoa > Chordata > Mammalia > Rodentia > Aplodontiidae > Aplodontia > Aplodontia rufa. The sequence continues at coordinate 14,902 of PVKS010023822.1, read as the reverse complement.
TCCAAGCTATAGAGCAACGAGGACTGAAGCCTTCTTATACTCTGCCATCTGGCATTAATCCTTCAGTTATACTTTTTTTTTTTTTTTTTGTGGACTTAATTCCTGTGAGTTAAGAAGAACTAAGGTAGACATATATATAACAAAAATATGTTTTGGGTGATTTTCTGGGCCTTACATGACTGTTTAATTCATTTAGTTACTGCGATTTGATACGATCTAACATGCAGCTGTGGGAAGCTTTAAAAGTCCTTCCCGAGGTGGGAGGCAGGGCCTGGTAGACACGCAGAGAACTCATAGCTGTAGTGAGTGACTTGTGGGTTGGAAGGCCATGCTGGGTGCATGTGGTTTAACATCTCTCACAAACCTCACTTCCCTCTGCAGCGATCACAGTGTCTCCACGTAACTAATTTTTCAAAAAAGTGGATATAACACTATCTAATAGGATAGCGTCATCTCCTTGTGAGAAGATTGCTACCATTCTCTGTGTAACAATAGCATTCCATGAGATACCCTGGAAATTAATGATGCACTGAAACACCTCCAGAGTTGAGTATTTCAGGTGGTGCAGTCACTCCTTTGCACGTCACTGGTGCCCCTGATGCCATTTTTTCCAAGTTCTTCTGTGAATTTGTAAGTTAACCATGTGAGTATCAATGTCTTTCTAACATCAGCAGTCCATATTCCTGGAAAGATGGTATTTAAACTATGCCTTAACTGTGCAGCAAAAGGACCCTTCATCAAAATAGGGTCGCACATCTATTTTATGACGTTTGCTAGAATTCCGTGAGAATGGAAGAACAGTTCCTGAGCTGCATCTATTTGGTATGTGGTTTTCTGGCAGTGTGCTTGTATACTGCAAGCAAGAAAAGCAGATTCAGCTAAATTGTGAGGATAACATAACAGGACCCATCAGTCACTATGCTTTAATTGCTGGAGGTAACAGCCATCTAAGGCAGGAATAAATTATGCCCAATTGTTAAGGACAATTATGTGCCTTATCAGCTGGTCAGCAACAAAAGGCTAGAATATATGGACCATTAATCTGTTTGTGAGCAGCTGTTTCAATGACCCTTCCAGAGAGACAGTGAGAGACCTCCTGGCCTACTTTGTCAATCATCAGCAAATTAAAAACAACTTAACCAGCATCTTCTGTATTGCAGGTCATTTTTTTAAAGGAGAATATTGACCTAGATAACAGATACATTACTTTTAAAAGCAATCAAGTTTTCAGAGACTTTATTCTGCATATTTTCTCATTTTTTTTGTAGCAGAAGCCTTTTGGGGAGAAAGAGACTCAAAGAGGAGATTCTTCAAGTCATCATAAACCTTTATTCTTTACTTTCATGTATCCACTTGCTCAAATTTCAGCCTCAATCCTAAGAGAGGGCAAGAAATCAGTTAAAAATATAACTCAACAAATTCATATTTTAAGTCAGAGAAATGATGGAAAAATAGAGGTGGGAAAGATGATGAAATCCAGGACTTCATTGCCAAATTCATTTTCCGAAGTTCCGTATATTTTCTGAGTCCAGGTTTTCAAATCTCATTTTTAGAAAGTTTACTACAAACTTATGTGCTTTTATACTAGCACACACAAGGATAGAAATGATTCATGCTGTCTTTGTGATGAAAATAGCCAGGTGATAGGAAAAACACAATCCCTAATATGTCCATGGGAATGAAATTTATCATGAGGAGCCCATTCTGCTAGGTAATGAATCACATCATCAGTTGCATCCTTATCCAGGAATACTGAGGGTATGATCATTTTCTTTTATTTTTATTTTCTTTTGTGTCATTCAGGATTGGCATAGTACCAAAAAGTTGTCAGGTAAAATATTTGGTTCTGGGGAATACATGGAAGGCAGATCATGTTTCTAATGTTCTCTGGAGGAAGGGATTGGCAAAAAAAAGTCTTAGTGATGTATGTTGGCTAAGTATTAAAAGAAGGAGAACTTGGGGAAGGATGGGCTGTTTTACATGCAGGAAAGGATCATGCATCCCATGGCTGGGAACAGAATCCAGAGACAGGGTGTCCTCTATGTTGACTCCCTTGGCGAGTTTTCAATATTTGTGAGCAAGAGCCAAGGAGGTAGGGGATATGAAAAATGTGGACTTTGGCAGAAATTGACAAGATATTCCCCAGTCACATTTCCTGTTCCTAGACATATGGGAAGAATGACATGTTCCAGTCTCTCTTGCAGGTGGATTGGGACCAAGGGACCAGTTCAGGACAGTGGCATATTGCAGGGGACAATAGATATCTTTTCTAGGCGGTGGCCTTGAAATATTTTTTGTACCTTGCTCCTGTCTCTGTTTCTTGTCCTTTAAGGTGGGAACAAGGTAAAAGGAACTTGCATCTCTTTGGGAGAAGCTATCCAGCCAAAGCACATCAAACTGTGATATGAGCTGGGGGGATTACACTTTTAATGCAGGTAATTAAAAAAAGATTCTATTAGTAAAGAATTAGTGGTAGAGTGTATCGATCCTCTTGTATTATCATGATTTAGTTTAACATTATCACTTACTTAAGTGTAATATAATTTCAAACATATTTAAAATTTTATTTCTTCTATAATCATCAGAGCTTTCTCTATTTTCAATACTTGGAATCTAAAGAGATAACTTGTACACATCCAAGGGCTATTGAGATTGTCTAGTGGTTTGGCATTTAGTTTTCTAAGTAGGGAGTAATTTGGTAACTTTTTCTATTTATTACTTGTTTTTTTGTTCAGTTTATGTAATTTTTTTAAAGAGAGGGACAGTGAAAGATCAATTTTATTTAGTTTTTCATGTGCCCTTTGTTGGCCGCTTCATTGTGTATGTGGTGCTGGGGTTCTAACATGCATCCTTGTGTATACCAGGCAAGCGCTGTAGCCACTGAGCTACTGCTCCATCCTCTAGTTAATGTATTTTTGATGATGTCAATTGTGGTAGTGTTGTATTGTTAAATTTTACATATTACCCTATTTATACTAATGTGTTTTCTTAGTAACCACCACTTTCATCGAAATATTCAAGTTCTTTTGCATGTAAGGTAAGCAGTGACTGTCACATGGTGTGTGGCTGAATGTGGGCCTGTCTTCGTTGCCTATTATCAGTGTATATTTGGTGGACCTCTTGAATCTGGGGGTGACTGAAAATTTCTCTGTTCCACAGTTCATTTTTATAAGGAAGGATACCATTAGTACCTACAAAATGCTTCCTGTAAGATGAAATACACAAGTACAGTGTTTGGCCTCAGTAAGAGGTCAATGTATGCTAAGTAGTGTTACCATTCCTCATGATCTGCAGTGGCTTTCCTATTTGCATGATTAGCTGGATACATTTGTTTTTCCTTCATTTAAAAAAATACGTGTGCATGTGTGTGTTATCTTAGTTGGAGTCATTTTCCATTCCCACACCAGCTTTCTCACCAGCTAGGAAGCCTCTCTCTGTGAGTGGTAAATGTCGATGGTGGGGAGGATCATCTACAGTGGGGGTCTCTGAACTTGCCTTGTGTGGTCGATCCTTCAGTGGCTCCTTGTTGATTATGGCTGATCTCGGAGCCCTTGAATGGAGAAGAGAGTGTTCTGGTAGAGAAGACTACAGGAGATATGGGAGAGAGTGACAAAGTTGAACTAAACTGAAGTTTTGAATCCAGTGATGCTTAACCACTGAGATACATCCCCAGCTCTTTTTATTTTTTTATTTTGAGACAGGGTCTCCCTAAGTTGCGGAGGCTGGCCTTGAACTTAGAATTCTCTTGCCTCAGCCTCCTGAGCCACTGGAATTAAAGCTGTGTGCCACTATGCCTGGCACAGTACCATATATTCTTAAGGTGTGTGTTAGTATAATTAGGAGAGAGAGAGTATAGATATTAAGGGGAGGGCAAGTGGTTTGGATTATTAACATTTATTTAAAAAAAAAACATCTTTAGGACTCAAGTGCTGGCTCAGCAGTTACAGCGCTTGTCTGGGATGTGGGAGGACCTGGGTTTGAACCCCAGCATGATGTACATAATGAAGTGCTGGAGCAACAAAAACCAATGAAAAACTAAATAAAATTGATTCTCTCTTTCTCTGTCTCACTGTCCCTCTCTTTAAAAAAAAATCTCTAATGCACCATAGTTTATGTGGAGAAACTATATATGAATATCACTTAGTAAGGATACATAGAACAGAGAAAGTATTTTAAGAAGGAAGTGTTTTTACAAATACTGGGAAAATACTTTATTTGGAAAAGAACATTAAAAAGTTAAAAGAATATCTCCAATCTGCCATTTATTGACTATATAATTGTAAATCCTCTAACATCTCTGACTCTCAGTCTATTCATTATAGAAACAGTGAAAAAATAATTGTGAATGGGACTTTTTAGTCATTATATTAAAAATACTAGATTTAGTACCTAGAGGAGACTTCAAACTTAATACTTGTTAGTAGTATTTCCCTTTCTTTATTATTCCTAGCTTTTGTAGATGGTCAAGGTGAATGTAATAAAGAAAACTTGGCTGCGGTGTATATTGTGGGAATGCGTAAGGAAAGGACAAACAGTGAGCTATTAATGGAATTTTGATTCCAACTGAAATAGAGGTCATGGCATAAATACTAAAAGGGAGAAGCAATAAAAAATTACTATATGGTTACAGGCAGGATTTTAGTTTATGGTGTTTAGATTCAGAATGTATGATTATTCCTAAAATCAGCAGTATCTGAAAGTTAAACAAAAAAGTATTTCGTTGAAGTATCTTTTCCTCAAAGCAAATGCACTAATAGAAAATGTAGAATCTTTTTCTTGAGGGAGCATTTGAATAGAAAAAACCATTCACTCACAAATATTGTATGCACAAAGTATCTTCCAAAACGACGACTCTTTTTAATATATAATTTCTATAACGGTTTATAGCAAATGTATGTTTACTTATATAATGATACGTAGCATTCTAACATGAGAACAATTTAGCTGTTTTCAAATCCTTGATGTTATCTCAGAAACAGTACATTCGTTGGTCTTCATGGTTTTTTACTCAGTAAAATTCTTTTAAAAAGAAATTATTCAGCTTTTTTCCCCTTCAGTTTTTTTAATGTTTAATTGGTAAGTAAAATTTTTGTATATTAAGTTGCACAATATGTTTTGATCTATACATACACATGGTCTATGATGATTAAACCAAACTACCTAGCAGACCATCCACATGCTTATTTCTGCACGTGAGAGTGTTTAAGATCTACTTCCGTGGCAGATTTTAGGTGCCTGTTGCACTTTTAGAATTTCTGTGTAGTAACCAATTGCACCACTGGAGCTCCTTGTATTACTGTAAACCGTTTTGTGCAGTGGGCCTACAGAACTTTTTGCTGCTGTGTAAATGAAACTGAGCACCCTTTAACTCACATCTCCTAACTCTCCTCCTCCCACTGTTCTGCTGCAGACGCTGGTAATCTCAACCCTACTTTCTGCTTCTGTGAGTTCCAGTTTTTAGATCCCTCATGTGAGTGAGATCATGCCATATCTGACCCTCTGTGCTGGGCTTATTTTACTCAACATAAAGTCCTCTGATTTATCCATGATGTAACAGATGAGATCTCCTTTTGTAAGGAGGGACACATTGTATGTGTGTGTGTGTGTGTGTGTGTGTGTGTGTGTGTGTTCATGCTATATTTTCTTCATCCATTTATCCACTGATGGACTCATAAGTTGATTCCATATCTTGGAATAAAGCTTCAGAGGGTCTGAGAGTGCATGTCTCTCTTGACATACTGTCTTTGGATATGCCAGCTATGGGGATGTTGGATCACGTGGTAGTTCTGTTTTTCATCTGTTGAGGAGCCTCTGTACTGTTTTCCATAATGACTGTACTAATTTACATTCTCTCCTACAGTGTGCAAAAATTCCCTTAACTCTGGTTTTTCCCCTCGATAACAAAGTTTATATCTATTGATTGCAAATGTTTTGATAATGTTTCCCCCTCAACTGTATTTCTATATTCTTCTAATAAAAAAATTCTCTACTTTCAAAATATTAACTGATATTCAAAAAATAAATATATCCAATTATTAAAAAAAATTCCCTTATCCTCACCTGCTAACCAATACTTACTTTTTCATCTTTTTGATAATAGTCTTCCAACAGGTGTAAGGGAATATCTCATGGTAGTTTTAATTTACCTTCTCTTGATGATTAGTGAAATGAAATATTTTTACAAATTCTGGTTGGCCATTTGTGTGTTTTCCTTTGAGAGATAGCTATTCAGGTCCTTTGCTGTTATTTTTAATTGGGTTATTGTTATAATTTGTTACTGAGTTTGAGTTCCTTATGTATTTGGATATTAATCCCTTATAAGAGATATGGTTTGTCAATATTTTCTCTCATTGTGTAGATTGTCTCCTCTCAGTGAAATTCTTCAAAGATTTTAGTCATTAACAATGAAGGAAAAAATCTTAAGAATTTAATTTTACATGACCACACTTTCACCGAAAACCAAACCAATACCACTAAGAGCGCTCATATTTCAGACCAGTGATTCTTCAGTAAACAATATTGCATTCATCAATTCATTCAATTCGTTGCTAAAGGATTAAAACAAAACTTATGGCCCACTGAGCAATATATCAAATTTCATGTGATGCATTGAAGTAGTGCTTACAGGAAAAATTATAGCTTAAATGCTTTTATTAAAGAACAATGGTCTAAAATCAATTTCAGTTTCCACTTAAAGAATCTAGAAAATATCTAAATTTAACCCAAAGAAACACAAAGGGGTAGGAAATTAAATAGTACAGAAAATTAATAAAGTCAAAGATATTCTTTAAAATGATTAATAAGGGGTTGGAGTGGTGGCTTAGTGGTTACAGCGCGTGCTCTGCATGTGCGAGTATGCGAGTTAAAACCCCAGCACCACATACACAACGAAGTGTTGGAGCAACAAAAGCCACGTGAAAAACTAAATAAAGTTGTTTCTCCCTTTCTTTCTCTCTCACTGTCCCTCTCTCTTAAAAAATACTTAAAATAATAAAATAAAATGATTATTAAGTGTTAGCTCTGTAGGCCAAAACTGAGGTATATTGAACCATCCAACTATTGTATCTGTGTCATCTGCGACATTGCAGCAGGGTCTGCTAATACCATGGATGCAATGCAAATCCCCTTACTGCAAAAAGACAAGGATTCAGTGAGATTTATGAGATTATGTTTCTGAAATTACATCAATTGGTTACATATTATAGGGTGGACTTTCCTAGCATAATATAATGCATATTATATTTCTGTACCAAAACACTTTAGTTGTCTGGGAGTTGAGTGTAATTGTGCTGGAGAAATGCAGTTTTTCATTTTTATTTTTTGGGTACAGCCAGATAAATGACTATTGAAAAAAACTATTTTCTGAAGGTCTTATCATAAGGAGTATGATAGAAGTTTGTCTAATGTATTAGACTGTTTTGCAGTATTTTAAAATTTTATGTCTTAAATATTTATTTTTAATGGGCTTCCACTTTATTTTTTTTATTTTTTATTTTTTTGTTTTTGTTTTTGTTTTTTTTTTGCAGGACGGAGGATCGAACTTGGGGTCTTGTGCATGCTAGTCAAGCACTCTGCCACTGAGCTAAATCCCCAACCTCCCACTTTATTTTTTTATTCAGATGTTCCTACATAGTGAAGGAATTCTTTGCTACTCATTCATATATGCATACATGATGAAAATGGATCTTGAGCCTGATCCTTATCCTGCTTCTACCCCCTTCACCCACTCCTCAATCCCTTGCCTACATTGTAACCCCCCCATTACAAACATAGATGTCCACATATATGTATATTAATTTTTAAATTTTCAAAATTTAAATGCCTGAATGAGTATTATTTGGCTTCTCAGGGGAGTCAAGTATACTGTACAGAATTAATAACTCCCCCTTTCCCTCCCTCTTTTCTCTCCTACCATAGCTATAATTCCCCCAGATTATATGATACTTCAAATTTGGTGTGTATAGTAAATAGACTTATCTAACTTTCACCCTATCCTTAGTTTTACACTAGCTTACACAAATGAGAGAAAACATTTGAACCTTAAGTCTCTGAATTTGGCTTATTTCACTAAGTATGATTTTTTTCCATTTCCATCCATTTACCTGCAAATTCATTTGGAACAATCAGAAACCCAAAATAGCCAAAGCGTTACTAAGCTTAAAAAAAAAAAAAAAAAGCAGGAGGTATCACAATACCTAACCTGAAATTATACTATAACGCTGTAGTCACAGCATGTTACTGGTATCAAAATAGTTATGAAGACCAGTGGAATAGCATAGAAGACACTGAGATAAATTCACAAATCCTTAACCATCTAATATTCACCAAAAAGAGATATAGCTTGGAGCAAAGGCAGTCTGTTCAACAAACGGTGTTGGACAAATTGGATTAGCCATATGCAGAAAGTTGAAATTAGATTCTTATATCTCACTTATCCTGCATAAAAATCAAATCAAAATGGATCAAAGATTTAGGAATTAAACCAGCAACATTACAACTGTTAGAAGAAAAAATAGGATCAACCCTCCACCATACTGGGATAGGCACCAACTTCTTACCAAGGCTCCCTTAGTTAAAGAATTAAAGCCAAGAATCAGTGAGTGTCTTAAATATTTAAATTGAGTTTTCTGTGCTCCTCCATTGAACTTTATTAAGCATGTTAAAAAGCAAAGTGATACAATTCAGTGTAAGATAAATACATTGAAAAATGACAACTTACTTAAATGTAAAACGAGAAAATGATAACATCCCTATATTTATTTATTTTTTTAATATTAGTGGGATGCCATTAAACTGAAAACGCTTCTTTTTTTATTAAATGGATATAGAGATACAGTTGAGGGGGAAAATTATCAAACATTCAAGAACCAATGTATAATATACTTAGTTATCCAGGGCTAATGTCATATCATGGATGCCCAGCTTCGGTTCCCCCTGTTGCTGTTTCCCCCAGAAGAACTCGTGAGTTGAATGGATATCTCATGGAGGGCAGAGATCTCCTTCTGAGATGATTCCCCCATATTCCCACTTTCCAGTCTCCTAGGAGTTCTTCCTTCACCCTCCTGCCCCCGTCCCCCACCCTACGCCTCCAAGTATCCTAGGGAGTCATCTTCCTGTTGCGTTGAGAATCATACAATTTGAAGTTATTGTTAGCTTAGCCATCTAACATACTGCTTCCCCATGTATTCTAGCTTCCACAGATGAGAGATACCATTCAGCCCTTGAGTCTCTGAGATTGGGATATTTCACTTAGCATAATTCTTTCCATCTCCATCCATTTGGCTGGAAAAGCCATAATATTGCCTTCTCTAATGGCCAAGTAGTATTCCATTGTATATATGTACCAAAGTTTTTGTATCCACTCATCCAGTGAGGGGCATCTGGATTGGTTCCATAATCTAGCTTTAGTAAATTGAGCTGCTATAAACTTTGATGAAGCCATATCACTATAATTGGCTGATTCTAACTCTTTTGGGAAAATACCCAAGAGTGGGATAGCTGGGTCATAAGGTGGTTCCATCCTTAATTTTTTTGAGGATTCTCTACACTGCTTTTCATAGTGGCTGAACCAGTTTGCAGTCCCACCAGCAGCGTAACAGTGTTCCTCTTCTCCCACAGCCCCTCCAGCATCTGTTATTGTTAGAATTTTTCATTTTTGCCACTCTAACAGTAGTGAGGTGGTATCTCATTGAGGTTTTGATTTGCATTTCCCTTATAGCTAATGAACATCCCTATATTTAATAATAAAATTCAATGCAGTACCAAAAATTGACTTCAAAAGCAAAGTCACAGAAGATTTCACTGAGAAACTCTATTCCACGAATGGGGAGGAATTAATAACAATTAAAAACATTCAGAAAGCAGTCAGTATTTATTAACCTCTTATATGAAACCATTCATAACCTTGGTACTAAAACCCAATAAAATGGGAAAAATCCCCAATAGGTACAAAAAAAGACAAAGACCAATATTCCTCGTGAACACTGATGCAAATTCTATGATAAAAATTTAGCAAATTGAATCCCACCATGTATAAAAATTACCATATTACAACCAAGGGGAGTATATTTGAAGGTATAAAGGTGATTTCAACATGAAGAATGAACACTGACAGTCACATAAAGCTTTCAGTGCCATTTTCAGAACCATGAAAACCACATATAACTGAATAAGATATTCTCTAAGTACAAGCACATGTGTGGAAAATGTGTTTAAAGGTGAACCGAGACAATGATAAAGCAATGGATATGGTCACCTCTTTGGAAAGCTGAGGGACCCTGAAAGGGAAGCACAGAGTTAAATCAATAGCTTTGTCCACATTTTACTTCTTGGATTGTGTGTTGGGGTCACGAGTGGTCAGTTATTTTTATACTTCATAACGTCTGCATTTGTGATAGGTATTGTTTTATATGTATCAAATAGCATATCTTAATATTTAAGGAAAAAGAAATGTATTACTAATAAAAATTCTATCATTAAAGTCTTATTTTTTGTGGAGATAAATTCAGAAGTAAAATACAAATTAGTGTGTCCCCTATTTCAATCTGTTACTAAATCCCATATCAATTTAAAATATTGCGATGTCATATTTGGCAATAAAGAGAAATGTGTTTTCTGAGCTGGGCTGGGGAGCTGTATTGCTGGATGGATGGGGTTTAAGCTAAGAAAATTATTACTGGAAGAGAGATAAATTCTGTGTCCTTGGGAGTGTTACTTACCTATAAATACTTGGTGAATTGGTTTTAAGCGAGCCTGGGACCATCAGTTGTTGGCCTTTGTAAGAAAGGCAGGGATAAAGAAATCCAGGAAGATAGTGAAGAACCCTGGCAGTAACTTTAGTGGGCAATCCTGGAACATGATCCTGAATGGGAAGGGGATTTTCAGTAGTAGAAGGTGGACTAGGACTATGCCCTGGTAGCCAAGTAATGGAGATTTGATACAAATATTGTTTTAGATTATAATGAATATAACAAATTATCAATATTAATGAAACATGCTAGATTTTTTTTTCTCATACTAAATGTTTGGAATCCAGCACGTCCTTCACACTTACAGCGTGGTAATTTGGACTAGGCACATTTTAAGTCCTCAATAGCTGTATCTGGCTACAGCAGTGGATGTACAGATGTATCCATAGCAACTCACTTAAACTTGTTGCAAGCAACCAAGGTAGAAATAAAAGTTACCTAAAGACTAGATGAGAGCAATTAGTTTATGATTTTGAAGTGTTTATCTTTTCGTAAGCTTCGTGTATCCATGAGATTGGGTAAATCATTCTTCTGAGATGAGAATTGTGGATTAATCTGTCTGCTGATAAAGACAGGTAGATCTTACAAGATGGTGTTCCGTCTGGGTTGATGGGTAGAATGATCAGGAACCAGGACACTGCAAAAATAAGTAAGACAGAAATCCCAAGACCAACATCAAGACAGCTAATGCTGCAGGTTGGAACCTGACCAATTTCAGGAAGGCATAAATATTAAACACAGAAGAAATGTAGCAACTGCGACAGCACGGTTCTTCCAGATTGTAGGCAGACTTTCACCACAATGATGAGGATATTATCCAGAATGATTCAGGATCAGCCAGCAAGTAATGCCAGCCTCCTATCTCCTCATTCCCAAGTGATATGATGCATAAGGCTCAGTTTTTTCTCCTTTCTGTTCTTGTTTATTAATATTTTATTTTCAGAAGAAAGTAATTTTAATTTGAAAGGCAATTTTAATAGAAAGTAGAATTAGATTTGAAAAAAAATTTTGATCATTTATACTACCTATTGGGATTAGAATATTGAGTCCTATTCCTAAAATTTTAATGGGTCTATTTTTCTGTTTAGAATGTTGTCTAGATCATCTGTTGCTTGGCTTGGTTATTATTTAAAATTAGATCATAGCGAGTGCTATTAGGGTTTCTATTCCCACACACTAATCGAAATACATAAATCGTGATAATTGACCTGGGCTTAGTTCAGTCCGTTTTTCTAGGTAATTAGCGATACTGTCATCACAACTAGATAAAAGAAGTAGAAAGCCTGAATTGAATGATTGTTTTGAATATGAGCGACTCAGTACTAATCATGGTTTGGCTATTAAGAATAAAAGTGTGTTTTACTTGAGTTTCAGAAACAGGATTTTAATTAAAGGTTAAAATAAATTTCCCTAATATCAACCCTCATTCTTGTAATTAAAATAACCTGGTTCCCTAGTCTCACAGTGTTCCAGGTAGATAGAGGAGAGGTTTCATGGGCTTAGAATGGCTGGCTTCTCCCACTTGAACATTTCTGAAATAAAAGAAAGGTGCGTTTTTCTCGGTAGTGTCCATGAGGGGCACAGTGAATTCTGCCTTAGTAATTGGGGTGAAAGTTCAGCTTAATAGGGTCAAAGAAGAAATCCACCATTCCTGTAACATTTGAATTCCAGGCAAAGGTAATAGATAAAGACAAAAATCTATCGTTATTCTCATGGTAAAGTCATGAAAGTGATTTAAAAAAAAAAAAAACTGATACCAAACAAAAATAAAATAAAAAATCAGTTTGAGAATCAGAGTTAAAAACTGTTCAATGAGCTGGGCGCCCTGGCGTGCCTGTCATTCCAGTGACTTTGGAGGCTGAGGCAGAAGGATCTACGTTCCAGGCCAGACCTTGTTTCTAAATAAATGAATAAGGTTGGGGGTGCAGCAGTGCTAAAGCTCCCCTGGGTTCAGTCCCCATTACGGACCAACCAGTAAACAAAACGCGCTGCTAAGTGAAAGCTTTTTTTTTTTAAAGTCAGGCGCTCTTAGGATTTATAAACAAACAGACTTGAATGTGTGTACGCTATTATGTTGCACAGAGATTTAGTAACAGAACTGGATTTATTCTTTTCCTTTAACTTTTATGCATACCTCTTTATGATCACAACAAGGACCACGATGATTTCCTGACGGGGAAAAACGCATGTTTTATGTGTTCCTTCTTCCTAAACTTCTTATTTTGAGATAATTATAGATTCACGTGGAGTTGTAAGAAATTCTACTAACACAGCTTGCGTGTGCTCTACCTCATTGTGCTAATGGTCACGATATTGCAAGACCAGAGAAACGATATCGCAGTCAGGGGAAATGACATTGATACAATTCGGGTTTTTGTGGATGTCCCCATTTTTACCTGTACTTGTGTACAGTTTTATGAAATCGCATGTGCAGGTTGGTGTATCCACACACACAGTCAGGGTGCAGGACAGGTGCCTTAACTCCGAGATCCCTGGTGTTACCTTTTATAGCTGTATCCACCTGGCTGCCACCTGACCTTCCCATTTCCACGCCCCCGATGGTCTGATGTGTTCCCTAACTCTGTGATTCATTGATGAGCCATATTTCATGGTGCGGATGTATCAGCTTGTTTAACCATTCGCTCATTGGAAACACCTAGTTTGTTTTCAAACAAAGCCGCTGTGGACATTTGCCTATAGTTGTTGTTTTCTTTCTTTCTTTCTTTCTTTCTTTCTTTCTTTCTTTCTTTCTTTCTTTCTTTCTAGAGAGAGACAGTGAGAGAGAGAAAAAGAGAGAGAATCAATTTTGTTTAGTTTTTCATGTGGCTTTCGTTGCTCCAACACTTCCTTGTGTACATACATGGTGCTGGGGTTTGAACTCGTGTCCTCACGTATGCCAGGCAAGCACTGTAACCGCAGAACCACTGCTCCAGCCCCTGCCTATAGGTTTGTGGTTTTTCTTCTTTGAGAAACGCAAAGGCAAATTTCTATCGATTTTTGGTATGCTATTTTCTTTAAAAATGCAACCTAAACCAAGTAGGAAAAAATCAGTAATTTCACTGAAAGCGTTTAAGAAAAAGGTGTTTGGGAGTTACCATTTAAAAGTGGTTTCTAGATTTACCCATGAAATAAAATTGAGCATATTTTGAGATCAAAATTTCCTTGAAAGAAAAGAGGTGAAGAATGACTATTATTCATCTTGCTAAAAATCTTCTCATAGGCCAATGTCCTGAAGCATTTCCTTGTTTTCTTCTAGTATTTTAATAATTTTAGGTCTTACATTTAAGCCTTTAATCAATTTTAAGTTGATATTTATAACTAGTAGAGGTAGGGTCTAGTTTTACTTCTCTGCATGTGGACATCCACTTTTCCCAGTATGATTTACTAATGAGCTGTGTGTGTTCCTGGCTCTTTTTCCAAACACCAGTTGGTAATCAGAGGCGGGGGAAGTGGTGGGGGTGGGTGGGAAGAGACTGATCCACAGGAGTATTATTAAAATTAGAAGGATGTCTGGGTCACAGTGAAGCCAGTGTAATTTTTTTTTTTTTTAAAGAGAGAGGGACACTGAAAGAAAGAGAATAAATTTTATTTAGTCTTTCATGTGGCTTTCATTGCTTTGACACTTAATTATGTACGAGGTGCAGGGGTTCAAACCCGCATCCTCGTGCATGCCAGGCAAATGCTGTAACCACTGAGCCACAACTACAGCCCAAAGTGAGTGTAATTAACACAAAGCATTATCTTACCCCAGGTAGTAGAAGAGATAATTTTGAATACACTCACCAAAGAAAAAAGGTAAAGCTTTTGGTTGATGGATATGCTAATTACCCTAAATGATCACATGGATGAATCAAGACATCATACAGCACCTCATAAAAACAAAAAATTATGTTAATAAAAATTAAGTTAAAAAAATGAAAACTAGGGCTGGAGCAGTGGCTCAGTGGTTTCAGCGCTTGCCTGGCAAGCACGAGGACCCGGGTTCAAACCCCAGCACCACGTACACAACTAAGTGTTGGAGCAACTAAGGCCATGTGAAAAACTAAATGAAGCTGTTTCTCTCTTTCTCTGTCTCTCTCACTGTCCCTCTCTTAAAAAAAAAAAAAAAGAAACCTAGAGAGTGTTTAGGATTCTCCCCAAATTAATTTTTTTTT
>PVKS010023821.1:0-31856 GCA_004027875.1 Aplodontia rufa | reverse complement strand
TCTTTTCTAACGGCCGAGTAGTATTCCATTGTATATATGTACCAAAGTTTTTGAATCCACTCGTCGAGTGAGGGGCATCTGGGTTGGTTCCATAGTCTAGCTATAGTAAATTGAGCTGCTATAAATATTGAGGAAGCTACGTCACTATAATACGTAATTCTAACTCTTTGGGGAAAATACCCAGGAGTGGGATAGCTGGGTTGTAAGGTGGTTCCATCCTTAATAAATTGCTCTTTAAAATGTATTCAGTTAGCATTTGACACCCTCAGGGTATTTCACACTGTGCTGCATAATGGACAAAGAATCACAATTCATTGAGTCTCTTTTCAAAAAGCATCAGGTGCTAAGAGTAAAATGACTACAAATTGTGTCATCTGTATATTTAAAGAGCTGAGAGTCTAGAAGTTTCATTCATATTTCTATCTCTCTTAGTAGCCATGAATTTTTTTGATCATGCTAACAAAATGTACTCTTTCACACCTTCACAGATTTTTGGGTTTTTGTGTTATGCTTACGACTTTCATAAGATATTGCTGCACAATGTAGTTACTTGTCTCTTATCACCTCTTCCAGCCCACCACCCACCCAGTGTAAAAATGGAGAAGGCATTTTGTGGCAGTGGCTCAGCCATGATCATTGAAAAGAGGTGGAAACATAGGGATGTGAATAAATTGAGAGTAATTCTAATGGCAAACTATGGTTCTAGGCTATGTCAAGAAAGGGCTAGGAGTCAAGAAGAAATTACATGATGAATTAAATAAATGGATTAAGGCTGGGCATGACAGCACATGCCTGCTGTTCCAGCTACCCTGGGGGATGAAGCAGGAGGTTCTCTTAAGCCCCGGCATTTGTGGCCTGCCTGGGTGACATGGCAAGACCTGATATAACTAAGTTTTCCATGTGCTTGAAAAGTAGGTGGGGTTGCAGTGAGGAACTGCGAGAATTCTAAGGAGTCTAAGTTTAGGTTATAAAGAAGAAAATTTATAACTGAAAATTATAAATTTAATTTATAATTTAATTTTATTTGAAATTTATAATTTATGAATAGATTGAATTTTTAATATCTTCAAAATTTATAATTTAAAATTTATATTGTACATGGAGAAGTTCAGAGTGACTCAGAATAAGTAATGGAAATGAGATTTAAGAGTTGAGGTGAAAATCCAAAGAACTGAAGAGGTGAATGTGTTCTGAAAGCTGGGACGCTGGAAGGTGTTGAAAGTCATAGGACAAATTCAGGTGATGGAGTAGCAATGAAGACAGATCTTGCCATAGGATCTTATGAGAATATCACAGGAGTGACTGGATATCAGTAGACAAAAGCCAGATGCTGGAGAGCAAATGGCATGGTTTGCAGTCCAGCACCACAAATGAAGACAAGCATTTCACAGGAGTGAAAACAAAATAATTTTTAACAGTGGATCTCAGGCCAGCAGCACCAATATCATCTAGGAACTGATTAGAAATGCAAATTCTAGGCTCTCCCTCATACCTACTAAATCAGAAATGAGAATGGAGCTCAGAAATCTGTGTTTTAACAAGCCCTCCAAATGATGTAGATGTTGCCAAAGTCAGACAACCATTGCTTTAAAGTGGTCCTTGAGAGAACTGAGCCACAGGTCATCATCATAACCTTTGCTTTGGTCACCTCTGGGATCTGGATTTCATTAAAGCCAAAAACTGTAGGGAATATTAAGGAGAAAGGCCAGGAGAGTGGGATCCAGTTTGTTTATAGGCACAAAATCTAGTCAGCCTGAATATGTTGACTCTTCCTTCTCGTCTATCAAGGGGGCTGGGGCTGGGGGGAGTCGTCTTCTGGACAAAGAACAGGAGCAATAATATCAATATGTCATAGCTCTAATTGTACTTTTGGTAGTTATTAATAATCCAGTTTAATTCATGGTACAAGCTCTGTGATCTCTCAGTGCTGAAGGGTGGAGGCGCCGTCCAACTTCCACTCAACTTCAGTACCTGTCAGAACTGACACAGCCGTGCAGGCTAACAATTACCCAGTTTATGCTCAGACTGACCAAAATCTGTCCAGCAGCATGTTACCCAAGAAGCATTAAAGTTCATGGTTCAGTTTGAACTTTTTTTTTTCTTTTTTCTTTCTTTCTTTATTTGGTACTAGGGATGGAACTCACGGACACTTAACAGAGTTATACCCTCGGCCCTTTTTTGTTTCTGTTTGTTTGTTTGACAGAGGGTCTCACTATGTTTTTGAGGGACTCAAAAGTTGCTGAGGCTGACCAGGAACTCAGGATCCTCCTGCCTCACCCTTTCCTAGTCTCTGGGATTACAGGCAAGCACAGCTAAACTTTCTGATTTATAGACCAAGTCTTCTCCTTTCCTGTGAGACAAAGCCCTCCTAACTGCCTCTGAGATCATTTTCTAAATGAAACCCTAGATACCACTGGTTACTTCAGCCTAAGTACAGAGGCCAAGCATTGTATCCTTCATTTTCATGTTGTTTTTCTTGGGAAACAAAGGAGGAGATAGAGAAACCCAAATAATTGGCTGTAGTCCCTGAAGATTTAATTAGATTTGGACCCTCTCCTCCTCCTGGCCATCCTTCGGCTTTGTTCTTGGCTGTCTGCGCTCTTGAGTCACAGGAATGTAAACATGGGGAACCTTGTCCTCTTTATCTTGTCTGCTCCTTCCAATTGCCTCTTCTAATTTTGAACTGACATATTCTATTTTTATTAACTACTGTATCTAATCCATTTCTTTCCTTCAATAAAATAGATCTTTTCTCTGATACAGCCACCATGGAGAAGGTGACAAGGCGGGATGAGCCATCCACAATGAAAGGTTTAAGAATGGAGAAAGTACAGAGCTGCAGTGGAATGTCAGCTGTGCCAACTTATTAACATATGTCTCAATGTAGAGTTGTGGCCAAGGCAAGAGACTGGAAACTGAACAGATGTTGGTTCCAGGATTAGACAAGACTGTTATTAGCTGTGCGCTATCAAGATAATAATAGTAACTGCTTCATAGTCCAGTTGTGAGGTTAAATGTATGTGTATAAAAGTACCTAGCAGAGGTTCCAGTATATAGTGAGCCTCAAATAAGTAGAATAATTTGGCATTTGCATTTCTTGAAATAAACTACATACCTGTATTCCAATTAAAAGGCAACGTTCAATACAGAATCAAGTGCCAAGTTCATATTGCCTTCTATAAACATAAAAGTACTCCTGAGGAGGGAGACATTATTGAGTGTGAAGAGCATTCAGGGAGGAATGTAGTCAGTGTTATGTTATGATGAATTCAAAAAGAGAAGATGTGTCTTCACCCTTTATGGGGGCAAGCCTTGGAGTCTTAAGAGATAAAGACTGACGCTAGGCAAATGTACAAGTAAGCCTAAGGGTTGCTTGATTACAGGAATTCAGAACTAGGGGAAAATTAGTAGAGTGGAGTTAAACACCTAGGTGCCCTTCAACACATGAATGGATAAAGAAAATGTGGTATGGAATATTACTCAGCCATAAAGAAAAAAATGACATTATGGCATTTGCCAGTAAATGGATGGAACTGGAGACTATCATACTAAGTGAAATACACCAATCCCAAAAAGTCAAAGGTTGAAAATTTTCTCTGATATGCAGAAGTTAATCCAAAATAAGGGGGATTAAAAAAATAAGAAAGAGAGAAAGGGGAGGGAGGGAGATGAGGGGAGGGGAAATTGCATCAAAATAGAGGAAAATCAGCAGCATAGTCAAAGGGGATTGAGGAAGAAGCAGGGATAGGAAAAGGGAGGAACAATGGAATAAATCTGACTGAACTTTTGAATTTGCATGCATGGATGTGGAATGGTGAGTTCCAGCAATGTAACAGTACATTAATTAAAAAAAAAAACCTATAAATGGATTGAACAGGGATTGGTGGAGTGGAGTGGGGGTGAATGCATGGGGAAGTGCTGGGAGCTGAATTAGAGTGGGTTGTGCTCCATGCTTTTGTGATTATGTCAAGGTGTAATTTGGTGTTGTATCATAACTAAAAAGAATTTTTTAAAAAGAGAGGAGTTAATTAAGGATTTCTTCATAGAGGAGCTAAAACTTAAGAAAGTTTATAATTGAATTGTAGAAGGGAAGCCGATAAGCTCATGTAATAACTGGGATTACGAATACTTTAGGAAAGCAAGCAATGTTTATTCTGATAAGAAAAGGATGAAGCTGATGAGAAAGAAGAAGGCTGTGTCATTTTCTTCAAATAGGTGGACATCGAGAGCATGAGATTTTTGTAATGAAGGATTTGTTCATGTAATGAAAAACAAACGAATCAGGAAAATGCACTGCCTGACAAAGTGTCTAGGCACACTGGATAGGTCAAACAACAAATGGTAGTTTCTACTTCTACATCTTTTAGGACTTGGGCTCCAAACCACCATATGACCATCTAAGCCACAGTGAAATTTACACTAAAACAAGAAAGATGAACTTTTATTTGCTGGTCTTCCCAACAGCAGGAAGGCCAAGAACTAATTCAGGCAGGATGTATGTAATCTTTCAGAAGTGTCAGGCTCATAATAAAACAACACTACCCCTCTGCAGTTACAATATTCTGTAGAAGACTTTTTGTCAAGTCTAGATATTTTTTTTAGAGAGAGAGAGAGAGGGAGAGAAAGAGAGAATGAATTAATTTTATTTATTTTTTCATCTGGCCTCTGTTTCTCTAACACTTAGTTGTGTATATGGTGCTGGGGTTTGAACCCTGGTCTTCGTGCATGCCAGACAAGTGCTCCAACAGCTGAGTCACCACTCCAGCCCCAAGTTTAGGTTCTTAAACACAGTGTGTTAGTTCCAGTCTCTTTGGACTGGAATGGACTCCACAAACTTTGGACATATTAACCTGGGCGTTCCTCATCTCTCTTTGGATAGTCTATCTTAGATCATGGTAAATCTGGCCACTCTGACCAGGCAGGTTTGTGTTACTGTTAGTCTCAACTTAAGATGATCTAAGCTCCTAAAAAAGTAATTCAAGCAGAAAAGGAATTCTTTTTTTCCATAACTGACCTAATTTAGATAATAAATAAAAATTTTGCAACAAATACGTTGGGGTGGGGGTGGAGGTCATGCTCTTTGCAGAAGCAGAAAGGAAAGAAAAAGCTACTTTAGATTTTCAATCCTTACAAAATGTTCACATTTGTAACATTCAAGCATGTCATATCCAAGCTACAAATGTTTTTGGAAGGGGCTGGAGCAGTGGCTCAACAGTTACAGTGCTAGCTGTCGATGAAGCAAAACCAGATGAAAAAACAAATAAAATTGATCTTTCTCTCACTCTCTCCCTCTCTCTTAAAAAAAATGTTTTTGGAAGACAATTATTTTTAAATCTGTGGTGTCATCGTCTAGTCTTTCAAACTTATATGTTTTCATAATTGTCCTTTGATCATTGTTCAAAGCTGAGTCAGTTTCCCCAGTGTGTTTGATTTCAAAAGTAAGGGTAGGCCAGGTGTGGTGGTGCATGGCTGTAATCCCACTGACTCAGGAGGCTGAAGCAAGAGGATTGCAAGTCTGAGGACATCATGAACAACTTAGCAAATCCCTTTCTCAAAATAAAATGTTAATTGGGCTAGCAGTGTTGCTCAGTGGTAGAATACTTGCCTAGCATGTGTGAGAGCCTGGCTTTCATCATCACTATGGGGAAAAAAAAGAAAAACAAAAGTCAGGGAAGAAGGTGGCCATTAGTTCTACAGAGAACAATATGCCAAACAAATTGGTATATGTACTACTGTTCAATGAATTCTGCTATTTTTCAAGTGATATCTTAAGGATGTAGAATGGGAATCACTAATCTGCTCTACTATACTGTTCAAAATATTACATTCAATCTTAAATGACTGTTAAATGAAAGTTGAAGGAGTACAAGGCTGAACCCAATACTGCTAGCTAAGGATAATTAGGCAAGTTAATGTGTGATTTATCTCTTTTCATGCATAGCAAAATGAATTTGAAGATTGCTTGATGTTCCAAAGGGGTTGGCTTGGGTTCAAACTGCTCCTACCATCTGGTTTCAGTGTTAACTCGATGGGTGCCTGAGCACTACTGTTTCCTGACCGACTCTCTGTAGTTCCAATTCAAAGTCATGCCACATGACTATGTATGATTTATATAACCCAGGATTTTATGTATAGTCCTTAATTCCGTACCTGGTCTCATTTTTGACCATTGGCCCCTGTAATTGATCCAATTATTTTTGGTTAAATTCAAAATTCCCAAGCAGATATTAAATTATTGAATTATATTGATATTGATTAGTGTTATTGCACCAGTGTCTTTTTTTCTTTTTTGCACCAGTGTCTTGATTTTTCTCTAACCTAACTATTCCCTAAGAACTTCAAAAATAAACTCAAGTTCACACATTAGCCAGTGTTACAAATGCATCAAGAGGGACAAAGTTTATTTTTCAAAATCCCAAATAGTAGGGTTTCACTGTAGCAGAAATCTTTTGAGTTATACAGAAATAAATACCAAAGTCGCCAAAGGTTTCTAGGCCATGTTAGAAGAAAACTTCAAGCTTTCTTAAATCACTACTTGAAAACTTTTAGTATCTAAAATGATATCCTAGATGGAATTTTGATAGTCCTTTGAAACACTTTTTCAGACAAACCAATCCCAGAGGATATTTCCATCTTTCATCCGCAGCAGCTATAAATGTGAATTTATGCCATTTCAGCAACTTTGCCACTTCTGTGTTATGCCTTTGACATTTATCTAATACACAAAGTATACCAAAGATAATTTTGTTCTGAATAAGCTTCAATTACAACTTTGTAATTTATTTCATAATACTTTTTAGTTCCTTTCAAACCTTATTCATTGATGGATAATTATTAAACACTTTTCAAATTCCCAATAATATGTGTGGTATGAAATTTGACAAGCCCTAAAATGCATTTCAATCTATCCAGGCCAGAGAAGTGATGAATGATTTTGTACGACTCAATCACTCCTGATAGGATGGCAATGAAGGAGGGTTGGACTGAAATAGCTAAGTCTAGCTGTCCATGAAACTAGAAGAGATGATACACATCCTGGATCTAAACAATCAAGAAGTCAAGTCCTATCAAGTACGGTGGCACATGCCTGTAATCCTAGCAGCTTGGGAGGCTGAGGCAAGAGGATCACAAGTTCAAATTCAACTTCAGCAATTTAGCAAGACCCTATCTCAAAATAAGAAATAAAAAAGGGCCAGAGATGTTGCTCAGTGGTTAAGCACCACTGGGTTCAATCCCCAATACAAAAAAAAAAAATCAATTCCTGGGACAAACTGGGGATACAGCTCAGTGGCACAGTTTGCCTTGCATGTGTAAGACCCTTAAAAAAAATAATTACAGGGAGGTCATCTGGGACAGGAAGGAGCACATGGATTGGACTGTAAAGGTACATGCAAAATTTGGAAGGTGAGAGTATTAGCAGGAATGGTTATTGTAGGTAGATATCTGCCTGCACTCTGCAATAGTGAGCTGCCCCTCTGTTTTGGTCAGCTTTGCATTGCTGTGACCAATATACCCAACAAGAATCACATAGAGGAGGAAAAGTTTACTTTGGTTCACAGTTTCAGATGATCAGCCACCTCCATTGCTGAGACCAAGCTGAGCCAGAACATCATGGCAGGAAGGCAGGGTGGAGGAAACAGGCTCAGTTCATGACAGCTAGGAAGGCAGGAAGCAGAGAGATGGAGGGAGAGAGAGAGAGATAGGGCATGAAGGGCCAGAGACCAATGATATATCCCTAGTGACCTACTTCGTCCAACTATACCCTACCGAACAACAGATACAACCCAGTGTGTCCATTCAAATGGATTAATCCTCTGATTAAGTTATAGCTTGCATAATTTAATCATTTCACCTCTGAACATTCTTGCAAAGTCTCACACATGGGCTTTGGGGGGATACCTCATATTCAATCCTTTACACCCTCCCTCTTCAAACTGGTTGGTCTTCCCCACTCACCTGAGCACAGGTACTGACTTATGAAACAGGTTGAATAAATCATGGTATACTACTCTCTGATTAGTGCATTCAACTCTGGGTTTCTAAACAATATCTTTCAGTCTTTTACTCCTTCCTGCCTCTTCCCAATTACCAAAAGGAAAATATTGAATATGTCTTATTGGCAACTTCCTTTCTCCAATCTCTAAGACACAGGAAGTTGCTGGTAAGTGATGAATAATTTGGGGCCAGAAGATAACTGGACCAGCTACTTTCTCTTCTCAGTTCAAGCATTTATCCATTAACATTTTAGGAAACATAGGCACTGGCATAACTAAAAACAGTACTACCACTAGTTTCATAGCCATTTTCCACTTATGTCTGGGAGAAAGGAAAGCAGATGATTTTGTATTGTTTTTTACTTCAGGTTATAAGAAATTATACAGGAACAGAGAGTTCGTCCTTTGGAAATACAGATCAGGAAAAATTCTAATAAACTTTTACCCATCAATGGCCTATAGAACTAATGGCACAAATTCCTACATATTTTGTTTTTTCCTCCATATTTTTATGGGTGCATCATAGTTGCACATAGTTTCAGATGGGAATAGTTATTACAGATTCACACATGCACACAATATAGCAATACAATTTGACCAATATCATTCTCCAGTTATTTCCCCTTTCCTTCCCCTCCTGTGACTCCTTGGTCTCTTTATTCTTCTGATCTCCCTTCTATTTTCAAGAGACTCCCCCACAGCATTCTCTTCCTTTTTCTTCTCTAGCTTCCACATATGACAGAAAACATGCATCTCTTGACCTTTTGAGTTTGACTTATTTCACTGAACACAATGTTCTCAAGTTCTATGCGTTTTCTTGCAAATGACATATTTTCATTTTTCTTTATGGCTGAATAAAACTCCATTGCCTACCTTGTTAACATTTAAATAAGTTACTTGAAAGAATCTTAGAATAAGAGATAATGAGAAAAAACTTATCTCTAAGGAAATTGATATTTTATAGTGTTTAAATATATGATATGTAGATACATATAGACTTAGATGTAAAGCAGTAAATGAGCAACCACTGGAATAAGAAAACTCTTTTGACACAAAGCCACAACTATATTTGTATGTTTTCTTTTTTTTTAAACCCTTCTTTCAGGCTGGAGCGGTGGCTCAGCGGTTTCGGCGTTTGCCTGGCAAGCACGAGGACCCAGGTTCAAACCACAGCACCACGTACACAACTAAGTGTTGGAGCAACTGAGGCCATGTGAAAAACTAAATAAAGTTGTTTCTTTCTCTGTCTCTCTCACTGTCCCTCTCTCTTTAAAAAAAAAAAAAAAAAAAACCCTTTCTTTTATTTTTTTTTAAAGAGAGAGGGACAGTGAGAGAGACAGAGAAAGAAACAACTTTATTTAGTTTTTCACATGGCCTCAGTTGCTCTAACACTTGGTTGTATTTGTATGTTTTCAATGACTTAGAGTGATACTCTAAATAATTACCATGACTTTCTTAATAATTTGAAAATTACAATTTTGGATTAAAATTTTGATGTTCTGAGTCCTCTGTTGTGGCATACACCCGTAATCCCAGCTACTGAGAGGCTGTGATGAGAGGATCCCAAGCTGGAGGCCAGCCTGGGCAGCATAGCCCGACTCAGTCTCAAAAAAAAAAAAGGCTCCTTATTCAGCTACCATTATAATCAAGTCTAAGCAAGCTCTTATTCCCCCAACCCCACCTCCTTCTCTTCCATACTCTAGAACCCAGAATCATTAATATCTGCAAAGTCTTTTGACCTAATAATTACATTCTTGCCAGGCTACTGTTTGATCCCTTCCTTCCCAGGTAAAGGGAGGTAAATTCAAGGTACCAGGAGTTATGCTAAATCTGGAGCCTAAACTGGCCAGTCTCTAAGAAATATAGAAAAAAAAATCTAGGCTCAAAAATTGCAAGAAGGCTTGAAAGCAAGGCCTGGGAGGTTGGAAAGTGGAGCATTGTTGCAGTTCTGCCAGTTGACTTGTGATTTGGTTACCTGGCCCCTGACAAAGGCTGCTCTGTGTTTACTGGCACCTCAGATGACAGATATAATTAACCCATGAAGCACAGAAAGACGTAGGCATGGGGCTGGAGTGGTGGCATCTGCAAGTTCAAACCCTAGCACCACGTACACATCGAAGTCTTAGAGTAACAAAAATCCACATGAAAAACTAAAAAAGTTGTTTCTCTCTTTCTCTCCCCGACCCCTTCTCTTAAAAAAAACAAAAGACGTAGGCATGATCAGCTTCATGGTTGTGAGATCTGTTCAGTGACACAACGCAGGAATTCAAACCTATGCTGTATTGGAATTTTTAATAATTTGATCACTGAACTTATGTTTTGTAGTTAAGTATGCTGGGACAATGACCTGCTCAGGAGCAAGGAAATGGAACAACCTGGCATGCTAGCTATCTGACCTGAGCACACATGCCTTGAGGCAGTTCAGGGCACCACTTACCTCTAAGGCATTGACAAGGCAAAGGCGCAGAAGCAGCACAAGAAAGAGCCTCCAAGTGCCAGCAATGCTGGAAGGCTGCTTGGTAGCACAATCCCTAAAAGGGTCCCTCCTCCCAGTCCCTGAGGTGTCCGCACAAATATTAAGACTTTACCTGCCCTTTGCTGCCATAGAAACTGCCATTCTTAGGCAGTAACTCAGTAAACAATGTCTACAATTATTATAAAATGAAAGTATATACTTGAACATTACAATAAAGCATTTCAGGAAGTTTTTAAAATTCTTTAAGGAGTTTAGAATCTTTGGTTTTGAAAACACAAGTTCAGTGATCAAATTACTAATAATTCCAATACAGCATAGGTTTGAATTCCTGCCTTGTGTCACTGAAAGGATCTCTACAACATTGCAGAGTACGTATCTATTAAACTTAGAAACAAATTAAATGCAAAGATCATCATAGCTGATGGAAAAGAACACTATTTTTATGAAACGTTAGATGAACCAATTATTATTTTTTCTTTTTTTGTTAGATGAACCAATTATTAATGAGGAAGATTATTTAAACATTTCTTTTCATAATTTAAAATACAGCAATAAAGTGAATTATTAGGCATTTGGACATTAAAATTATACTTGAATATGTTTAGTCCCACAGGAGTTGCCATGAGTCAGTGGAGGAGCAGAGGGTCAGGAGATGAGCTGGTAGCTTTGGTTTACAACCAATAGGGAAAGAGGATGTGTTACTCAGCAAAGAAGAAAGAATGAACCTTGTGGTCCTAACTTAGCAATTTTCAAAAAGACTATTGAAAAGGGTGCTGATAACATTTATTTAAAAGCAAACATGGAGCTTTTCCCCTATGTTTTCTTCTAATAGTTTTACAGTTTCAGGTAAGGCAAGAATTTTTTAGAGTTGACCCCAAAAACACAAGCAGCAAAACCAAAAACTGGAATTGCATCACTTTGAACAGCTTCTGAACAGCAAAGGAAACATTAAACTAAAGAGACAACCCACAGAATCAGAGAATATATTTGGAAAACAAGCATCTGATAAAGAGCTAGTATCCAAAATATACAAGAATTCAAGCAACTCAACAGCAAGAAAACAACCTCTTTTTTTCTTAATGGGCAAAGAACCTAAACAGACATTCCTCGAAAGAAAACATACAAATGGCCAATACTATGCTCAATATAACTAACCACCAGGGAAAAACAAACTGAAAGTCAACGAGATATCAACTTTAATCTGTTAGAATAGCACTTATTAAAAAGAGGAAGGATAACAAACATACAGAAGATGCAGAGAATTCTCACACATAGTTGATGGGAATGTAAATTAGTATAGACATTATAGAAAATGACATGAAGTTTCCTCAAAAAATTATAACTAATACTGCCACATGACTCAGGAATCTCACCTCTGGTGTGTTTCCAAAGGAACTACAGTCAATTATGTCAAAGGAATATCTGGGCCTCCATGTTCATCGCAGCATTATCCACAATGGCCAAGACATAAAAACAACCTAAATGTCCATCTGGGAACAAGTGGGTAAAGAAAATGTGGTGTAAATGATGGAAAACTATTCAGTATTAAAGTATCCTCTCATTTGTGATAACACAGACAAATACGAAGAACAGTATGCTAAGTGAAATAAGCAGACACAGAAAGATAAATAGCACGTGATCTGACTTCCATGCAGAATTTAAAAAAGTTGAACTCATAGCAGTAGAGAGTGGGTATAATGGTTACCAAACGCTTGGAGCATGGGAAGTTTTAGTACAATGCTTCACATGGACAAGAAGAGGAGGTTTTGAGATCTATTGCACAGCAGGATGACTATAATCAATAT
The DNA here is from genome assembly GCA_004027875.1 of Aplodontia rufa. Taxonomy (NCBI): domain Eukaryota; kingdom Metazoa; phylum Chordata; class Mammalia; order Rodentia; family Aplodontiidae; genus Aplodontia; species Aplodontia rufa. The sequence continues at coordinate 19,581 of PVKS010023821.1, read as the reverse complement.
CAGTGTATTATATATTTCAAAATAACTAAGGGAATAAATTTCAAATATCTCACTATAAAAAGTTATAGATATGTGAGGGAATGAATATGTTCATCTGTTTGATTTAATCATGCCACCTTGTATATGTATGTCAGAGCATCACACTGTACCCCATGAATGTATGTAATTGCGATTTGTCAATAAGAATAATAGATATTTTTTGGCTGGGAATGTAGTCCAAGTAGTAGAATGCTTCAACATGTGTAAGGCCCAGGGTTCAATTCTGAATGGAATATGACATTGGGAGTCTGGATTTTTAATAATGTTTCTCAGGTTAATACTGACTCAATATTAACTCTGGTGTGTCAGGGCTGCTCCAACTGTAGGATTCCCAGATGTGTAAGGTCTGGTTCCAGCTTAGCATCTCCCCAGCTCCACAAACTGCACAGTCTCCACAATCTTTGTCGGCTACAGTTCCCTTACCAATAAGCTGTCCTCTGGTGTTGGGGTGGGAGTGACACGAGGAAGCAGAGGGCACAGTGGGATGGCTTCAGCACAGCCATCTTCCACAGTGTCCACTTGATCTGCCGTTAAGGTGCACATCCTTGAAACACCAAGTGCTCTGAGTGGGAACCATTGGCTCTGTTATTTCCTTTTCTCCCCAAACTGATCTCTACTTCCCTTCTCCATTCAAATTGGCACATAGAAGATTGACAGTTTCTTCCCCTTATTTGTAGGTACCCTCCGCCTTTCTGAATGATTTGGTAATGCTTCCACCTCTTGGTTTTGGACAGAAGATAAGCAGCCTCTGTCCTGCCATGGGAGGGGTGTCTGCTCACTGTGAGCCTCACTCTCACTGGGCTCCCACCCCATTCCATCACCTCTCTTCCTCTTCCCAGCCTTCTGGTTATATGGGATGGAATGAAATGAGGTAATTGGTTGTCAATTACTAGTAAGACCTGCATGTACTACACTCTGGTTGGAAATGTGTGGTACAATTAGCACCTTAGGATGTGAGTACTTAGCACCTCTACTTCTGGCAATGGGTCTAGTCTCATTTCCAGAGTGCTAAGTAAGCCCCGTTATCACCCTGTACACAGTTATTTCATTGAAGTGCACCACTCACAATTGACCCCACTCTGCTCTGTGGCTAACAATCTTTTGTGGCGAGAGAGACCAAAGTCAGTTTGCATGCTGATTAGTGATAGAATCTATTTGTGCGTTTTTCCTCCATGACATGACTTCTTTTGGAGTGAGGTGACTTTTCCAGTTAAAATGTATTCTTTTTGACTGATTCAGTTAACTGATTGTGGAGAATCTACTATGCACTAGGTACATTGCCAGTCATTGGGATAAAAGTATGAACTGCCAAAATACAAGGTGTTTCTCCTTAGAGAACTTGCAGGAAGTGGGTGAGAACAGTAAAATAAAATGATCACACAAATATGTATAACATTCAACCTCAATAAATACTTGGAAGGAAAGAATATATTGGGAGGATGAAGGAGGACAGGAAAAGTCTTCTCATGTAATTGAGCTGTTTCCTCCATTATGTCAGCCGGATTCAAATGATTATAGAAAGCAATTTATTTTGAGCTGGACAATGAGTCAAGGCCTCATTCTGCACACTCAGTTCTAAAACAGCATTTAACTTCTTCATCTGGGTTAATCTTCCTATTAACACTCTCCCTTGGTCTTTACCTTAGGGGAATAGCACCGTTCATTTCTATGTCTTTCCCACTCCTTTCCTATATATACACAGCATCCCATTCCATACGCAGGCTCTCAGAATCCACCCACCATTACTACCACCCATACGCTCCTCAACCCTCTCATTTCACCATTATATCTCTTCTCCTGACCACAGACACTTATTTTTTAAAAAATAGGTAGCAAATGACCATAATTTGCATTTATCTTCACAATTTGCATTTTAGGAGGATATGTAATATGGACATTTCAAATGTGTGAAAATGTGAAATGGTGAATTATCGATCACAGTTGAGAGCAGATTGGATATTTGAAAACTTCTAAGAACACTTTTAGTTCACAGATGGTTAGCTTTGGCAGATGGTAATGATGGTTGATACTAAACATAAGAACATGGGTTTTGGAACAACTAGTACCATATTGGTTGAGGCTTTCTATGAAATTCACAAAAAGAAAAAACATTTAAAACAGGATTTCTAAACCAGGTGTCACCAGCTACTTGAGGCCTGAGGCATGAGGATCACAAGTTCATGGCCAGTCCTGGCAATTTAACATGACCCAGTCACAAAATAAAATTTAAATAAAAAACAAAAAAAAATTAGCTGGGGATGTAGTTAAGTGATAGAGTGCCCCAGGTTCAATTCTTAGTACTGGAGGAAAAACAAAAGAACAACAAAAAAAAAGTGCTAGAATTTCTAGAAAAACCTTTCTTTCCTAAAACACAAAACTCAAATTGCCTGGTATTACCTCAGACATAAATCCAAATCAGATTACATCATTGCTTAATTATAATGTAAAAAGCCTGGGCTTTTCAGGACTCCAAACAAAGTCTGGATAGCAATATTGGTTTAAAAAAAGCAGCACATAATATGTTACTAATCTTCCTCTGAGACTTCAGTAAATACACACCCTAAGATGTCATACAGTAAGAACCTTAAAATCATTTCTACCATATTAGGAAAAAAAGCTTATGCTATGATTAACTAGTATGTTTTTTCCTTCTGATTTTGTAACCATCATATTGGCTTGGGAAAACATGAAACAGTGTAAGTCAATTGGAGGTTATTTGCTTTCCTTGTGGGAGCTATAGAACTATAACTTTTTAAAATTATTGTTCAGGGGTTTTAGCAGTGGCTCAGCAGTTGGAATGCTTGCCTGGCATGCACAAGGACCTGGGTTCAAACCCCAGCACCACATACACAACCAAGTGTTGGAAAAACAAAGGCCAGATGGAAAAACAAATAAAATTGATTCTCTCTCTGTCTTTACCTCCTCTTTCTCTCTTTAAAAAAATTATTGTTCTTAAAAATAATCTAATTTATATTATAATAATTCCTTCACAACACACACACACACAAAATCAAAACAGTTCACTTCTTTCTTCTCTTCCATTTCTTTTTTTAAAATGTTATACTTGTTAACACAATATAGCATTATATTTGATTGACAGGAAAATTTTAAAGCTTTACTAGATACTTTTAACACATTTTGACAAGAGGAAAGTTTTTAGGTACTTTAGGCACTCTAGACACTAGAAGAAAGTAGGTGTTATTTATTGTGCATGTACTATATACCAAGCAGTGTTCTAGCCATTAATATGTACGATCTCATTTCACTATAGTAAAACATCATGCCAAATCAATTGAAGAAACATTCATTTTCATTAATATTAATAAAAAAGATCCTTTATCTGTCACTTTATAGCTTACAAAGAAAATTTAATGTAAGTTTATCTGTATTTATATATTTGTAATTTAAAAAACTCAAATAGTTGTATAGTTTATTATGTAATCCAGTAGTCCTATACCCTTACCCACAATTTTTGTTTCAAAAATCAATTTTCAACCTTTTTTTTCTATTTCTTTTGGCACTTAGTGATTTCTGTATTGGTAAACTATAACAGGGGTTATTGTTTGAATATAAACCTTGCTATTCTGTCACTGTGGCTTATTTTAAAAACTGACAAGTTTTTCCTGCTGGTTTGGTTTTTCCTACCTCTTTCTCTCTTCCCTGCCCAACCATGGCAGAAGCAAGGTTAATCTTCCTCCCATCCTAGGCAAAGTTGTCCTTCCTTGCACTCATGGACCCTGGGAATGAAGGAATCCAGACTTTGGGATTGGCATCTGTGGATCTAAGCCACAACTGACGCGCTGGACCAGTGCGACACCAATAACGACACATACACTCTTGTTATTTGCGGAGATCTCTCTTTAATCAGGAAATTGTACCGCTTATATATCGAAAGTAACCCAATCAGCAGGTTGTTGCTATGAGGAAGAAAACTCTGCCAGCTCCTATTGGTTGTCCCGAGGTGGTCAGATACTGCAAGCATACGAACCAGGAACAGCACAAGATCAGCTGACCAGGCTTGGCCAGCCGCCAGCCGCCAGCCGCCATCTTAAAGCTGTCTGCGTGGCGGCGTGGCCTCCAGGTGCCGCCCGCCACAACAACCACTCAAAGCTACGATGAATTACAGGGCACTGCTGGAGTGTGGCCTTTGTGTCCCCTCTTTAAAAGCCTGTTGTTCCCCTTGGCAGAAATAGCCGCTGGGACAGAAGTCCACTGCATATGCTAGCAAAGGAAGAAAACGGCCTTTTCTTTTTCTGAAAAACCTCAACCTCGGGCTGGAGCGGTGGCTCAGTGGTTTCGGCGCTTGCCTGGCAAGTACGAGGACCCGGGTTCAAACCCCAGCACCACGTACACAACTAAGTGTTGGAGCAACTAAGGCCATGTGAAAAACTAAATAAAGTTGTTTCTCTTAATAAAAAAAAAACTCATCCTCGTTATTGGATTGGCATTAGGGACAAACTGAGCTTTTGGTATCAAAACAATATTATTATTATTTTTAAGTTTTCAGTTGTACATTTCTATCAACTTCCTATGATAATGGTGAGAATTTTGTTCTCCAACCTATAAGCTCCTCCCCCCATGTACATAAATTCTCTCCTTCTTCATAAACAATTACAGTTTAACCTTTTGATTAAATCAATAGTCAGGATTTACAGTGTTATGACCATGAAATAATTTTCATGGCTCAGGCATTTGATTACATTTCCTTTTCCATACAACTTTTAGTTTTTCTAGTATTTGTTGTATTTGCTTAGTTTCTTATGTATTATATATTACTACATCCTAAACTCACCTCCACAAATATAAACCTTCTTTCAATGCATTTCCCAGGTTACAAAGTCTATCAGTTTTATCTCTTTGGAGGCAGCCGTTCTGGAGTTTTCCACTTCTTCTGTCAACAGGGATGTGTTGCTCTCTCTCTTCCATGTAGCTGCTGTCCTGGGAATTCCCTATACTGCTCACCTTCACTGGATCCTCCATTTCCCCAAAACCTATATATTCTTCTTTGTTTGTTTATTCTTTTGAAAACCTTTAAGATGGGTTGGAGCCATTGCTCAGTGGTTACAGTGCTTTCCTGGCATGCACAAGGACCTGATTTTGAACCACATACACAACTAAGTGTTGGAGCAAAGAAAACCAAATGAAAAAAATAAATAAATAAAACTGACTCTCTCTTTCCCTTTCTCCCTCTCTCTCTTAGAAAGAAAGAAAGCCTTTAAGATCTCTGATTTTAATACAGCATCTTCACCAGTAACTTCCTAAGAAAGTATATATGGAAGATAATTTTTTGAGAACTTTCATGTCTGAAAATGTATCCTTACATGTACTAAAATAGTTTGACTAGGGAAGAATTCTGGGTCAAGAATCCTGTATCCTCAGAAATTGAAAGTCCAGCTCCATTGTCTTCTGACTTCCTGTGTTTCAGTTGAGAAGAATGCCACAATACCCCTAATCCTTTGTAAGTGATCAAAGGATTTATCTTTGTTATACTTTCCTCTTTCTTGAATATCCTACTTTTTTTCACTTTCTGTATTCTCTCCCCTCAACTTATTTTTCTTTCTGAAATCTTTTAAGATCTTTGTGTCCTAAGGGTTCTAAATGTCACCATGATGCACTTTGATTTACATCTTTTCACATCTGTGTTGTGAACACAGGGAGCACTTTCAAGCTATAACATCAGGTCCTTTCATTATGAAAATTTTTCTTCAATTATTTCTTTGAAGAATTCTTCACCTCTGGTCTTTTTCTCTAGTCTTTCTGGAACTTTTATTTATGAATATTGGATTAAATATGGATTGATCCTCTGATTTTCTTATTAATTCATTCTATTTCATATCTTTCTGCTTTTATTCCCCCTTTGTGGAGATTTTCTCAAATTTACCTTTCAATTCTTTTCCTTACCTCCCTATAGTTATTAATGAGTTGGGGTTTTTTCTTAACTTCTCCTTCTTACTTATGATTTTCTCTAAACTCTAGTTATACTTGGATCTTGTCTCTGTCAGAGATGGTGGCAGATTTATTAAAATTGTGAAATTCCTTGATTACTCCCACTTATTTAAGAGTAGAATATTCAAGCCTGATTTGAAGCTCTGTATGTATGGTGTTTTAGACAGTTTTCATATTATTGTGTGACCAAAAGATCTGACAAGAATAACCAAGAGGGGGAAAAATTTGGGCCGCACAGGTTCATAGATCTCAGTCCATAGATGACTGACTCCATTGCTCTGGGCCTATAGTGAGGCAGCACATCATGGGAGAAGGTCCTGGTGGAAGAAAGCTGCTGAGCTCATGGTAGGGTCAGGAAACAGACAGAAGGTGGCTAGAGGGAAGGGGCTGCAGGAAAGATGCACCCTTCCAGGCCACACCCCCACTGAGGAGGTGTCCTCTAGCCCCTGGCACCAGCAGTTTGAATGACTGACTGTACCCCTCAGTCAGGATGGGCTGATTAGGTTACAGCTCTCACTATCCAATCATTTCACCTCTGAACATTCTTACTTTAACACAGGAGCTTTTGGGGAACATCTCATATCAAAATCAAACACATAGGCAGGCCCTGTCAACTGGATAGGGTAATCTGAGGTGATTCCTGGGGAGACTCCTAATTATCAGTATTCTTAGTTCTTTTTCTTTGGGGCTTCTTAGATTTCTAAAGAAAACGTGTCCTTCCACATATGAAAGAATGGGAACACTCAAGCATCTGATCCTAGCCCATCTCCACCAAAAACAGAATGTGCACAGGGCTCTGTAACTTATCATAGTCCATTCAGGTTGCTATAACAAAATGTCTTACACTACATAATTCATAAACAATGGAAATTTACTGCTCACAGTTCTGGAGGCTGGAAAGCACACAATCAAGCAGGTTTGGTGTCTGGTGAGGACTTATTCCTCATAGATGGTGCCTTCTCTGACTACATGAAGCATAAGGGGAAGGAAGCTCTTTTAATGATCCCCTCTCATTCATGAGGGTGGATCTCCTATGGTTTAATCAACTCCCAAAGGTCCCACCTCTTAATACTACCACATTGGGCACATTGGAATTTCAGTTTCAACAAAAGGATTTTGTGAGCACAAACACTCAGACCACAGCACTATCTTAAAATATTTAAAGAGTTATCTCATGGAACAAAGAATAAATTTATTCTAAGTCCTTCTAGGAACCATACCTAGGAAGAATGAGTACAAATTTTAGAGAGATTTTTAGCTCCATAAAGAAAAAAATACATAAATATACCTCAACCTGAAAATGGAAACTGTTGTGTCAAGAAATAGTTTTCCATCATGGAATTCATTCACAGATTTCAGGTTGAGGATATAGCTCGCTGGGTAGAGCTCTTGCCTAGCATGCAAAGGCCCTAAATTCAGTCCTAGCACTGCAAAAGAAACAAAATGAAACAAAAGCACCTCATTTATAAATTTCAATCAAGTGCCCATTAGAACAACATAGTTTTCTCCCTCATCTCAAGCTGGTTGTGGTCTTTTGGAAGAGACAGAATGTTTGAACCTGAAGTTCCTGATTTCCTAGGTTCTCTTATTATATCTATCATAGAATTTATACCTCTCTTTGAAGCACTTATGATTGCTTGCTTGATATCTGTCTTCCCTATTATCTCTGAACTCTCTAAGGGCAAAACCTTCATCTTTATTGATTAAAACTTTACTACTTACATTTAGCGTTCTCTATGATAACACTTTAGGTGCTCAAAAGTATTAGTTAACTGAAGCAAACCAAAATTCACTTTGTAGATTAAGAGGTATATAATCAAGATATTAGAAGAGATGAAAGCATTTTTTTAAAGAGAGAAGGACAGTGAGAGAGAGAGAGAAAGAGAGACAGGGAGAATCAATTTTTATTGAGTTTTTCACATGTTCGTTGCTCTGACACTTAGCTGTGTACATGGGTGCTGGGGTTTGAACCTGTGTACTTGTGTATACTGGGCAAGCGCTGTAACCGCCAAGCCACTGCTCCAGCTCAAGATGAAAGCATTTAATTCATTTCAGCATGAAAAGGGAGGAGTTCCTAAGGGTAGACTTTAAAATAATTCTTTAACAATATAAAGATAAAGAGTTCGTAAGGCAAAAAAAGTGGGGAGAAGTATTCTAATAGAGAAAACAGCATATTCAAAATCACAGACACATTAAGTAATATAATACATTCTTAACATATTTAATGTCCCAGAATAACAAGGAACACATAAAAAGCAAGACAAAGGCAAGGTCGGACTAAGAAGTTTGACAATCACACAGCAATGAAGAGCCATTCAAGCTCTTAAGCAGGTCTTACTATTTACTACTTAGAAATATCATTCTGACAGAAAGTTAGGAGAGTGTAGGAAGGACAAGATAGAGATTAGAGACAAGAAGGCCAATGAGTGAAGAGAAGATGGACCAGAAGCTATACAGGAAGAATTGACAGGCAGATTTGCACATGAGTAGTGAGAATAAGTTGTGCCAAGGACAACTCCCAGGTATCTAACTTTAGTCATTAAAATTACGTGAATTCACCAAATTAGTGAAGCTAAAAAACGAGGCTGATTTCATGTGAGGAAGACATTTTAAATTTGGGAAAGAATGTATTAAGTTTACAGGGAGTATGGGGACCAAAATAGAGAAGAACAATGGTCAGTTGGTTATAAAGATCATTTATCAGCAAGAGTTTCAAACAAGGGTACAGATAAAAGTTGCTCAGGAAAAATATTGTAAGAAGAGAAGAGTTCAATCCTAGGATAGAACCTATAGGAACCTTAAGGAAAGGATGACCACAGAAAATGACAGCACGAATAGGAGGAGGTATAGTCCAAGTGTCGGATGGAGAATCAGGAGAGTGTAGTGTCACTGAGTTATTTCTCATCCTAAACTGAGATACTTGCCTATTGACAATTTATCTGATCAGAAAGGAGGACAGCTCCTACCTCTGTTTTTCCTGGACACATTCTGCTATTCCTCTTGTATCCCTCCTGGAGTTTCTCTGGATCTCAACCTTGGAGAACAAAGGATTTCTCTGTTGGCCCAGGTTAACATACTGGCTTCTGGGGTCCGGTAGGGGTGGGGATGAGACAGGGAACCTCCTTTACCAATTGTAGGCTAACCAGCCTGAGATAATTTGATTCACTCCAGTTTCCTTTGGCCATGCCATGGATGTAAACATTGCTTCTGCTATCCTGGGTGTCTCTTGTGAAATTTTACAGTTTACATATGGTCATAGATAACTTAGGTGAGTTTAGGATTCCATACCTACTATTTTTCCCTGACATCTATAACTAGTTTACAGTTGAACCATCTAGCAGAGAAAGAATCTACCATAGTACTTGTCATACTGGTTCCAGTTAATATTTATGGAATAGGCTTCATACAAACATATAAGCTCCTCCAATGTTATTTTCTTGGTTCTTAATTTACTGTTGACTGACCCTGCTTATATCTCCTCCTCCAAGGTATTATGAAAGTGAGTTTAGCACACATTCTCACATGTGAATCAATGTACTAACTCAGCTCATGGCAAAATAGGGACTCTGCATGTTACCTCATTGCAGTTTGACAATATGATTTTTTAAACATCTAGACAGATAAAATATAGTTTAATTAATTTTCCTGTTGGGATTTAACCATGTTTTGTGAAAAAAAGAGAGAAGAAAGAAAAAGGGAGAGAGGGAGGAAGGGGGTAGGAGAAGGGGAAGGAGCAAGAAGGGAAAGGAAGAGAAAAAGAAGAGTGCTGCTATTTTACAATGTTTGGCATAGTGAAAGCACTCTATGACAAATGAGTGAACTTTTCAAGTTAGGGAAATTGATGAAAAAGTTCAAAGATTTAAAAAGCACAAGATTAAAAGTGGTAAATAACTCATTTAGTCAAAATGTCAGACACATGGAAGCCCTCAGCAGGAAACTGAATTGTAGAGATTTGAAGCCTAGGCTGAGGTATTTGGCTTTTATGGAGAGCCATCAAGATTTGTTTATAATCAGATATCTATTTAAGAAAGATAATTCTGAAACTTCTCATATTTTTTAATGCCATTGACATGACTAGTGCAATACAAAAATAGGAAAAAATCTGTTTTAGGATGGAAAAAAATTGAAGGTACAGACCACAGCAATTTCTGTAAGATGAAGAGCAAATAGGACCAGAATGGAGGAAAAAATGAATAAATGAAAGGAAAAGCCTGCTTGGGAAATAGTGACTGACATCCATAACAGACTACAAACCCCCATACCAAGTTGAAGGAATACAGTTGCTGGGCTCTGCTCACCAGGAACAAAATATAAACCCCAAAGGCACACCCAGCGTGCCTATCTCCACCAGCCACACTCTCCCTGCCTACAGTTGTCACCCAGTTAAGCCATAGTAGTGGATTAATCCACTGATTATGTTAAGGCTCTCAAAACCCCGTCCTTTCACCTCTGAAAATTCTTGCATTGTCTCACACATGAGCAGTCGGGGGGATACCTCATATTTAAATGATAACACAACTCAAATTAATCTACAACATTTATTCATTCCCAGCCACAATCCTAACGGGATTTTATGGAGCATTTCAATACAATTTTCTCTATTTAACTCTCTGGAGTCTAACACTCCTTTCTCAGGAAAAGAATTCTGAGCAAGTCTTACATATTTCTTCAGTCTGGTTCCATATACACTATCCAAGTGAGATTCATTGATGTTTAGGGCATATGGATGGTATTTTTTTCTTCATGACTCAGTGCTAAAGCAAGTTGTTTTAATTCTCAATTGTAATGTAACAGAGAACCTCCAAATTTAGTAATTTAAAACAATCAATTTATTTGATTGTGATTGTACAATTTTGGCAGCACTCCACAGGGCAGTTCATTTCTGTCCCATATGGCACTACCAAAATTCCTTTGACTAAGGCTGGAGGACACATTTCCAAGATGGTTCCAGGCTGCTGCTGGCTATCACATTGGAAGTTTAGCTGGGGCTGTTAGCTGGAGACCTTTATTCTTTTGTGTTTCCACTTGACTATTTAAGTTTCTTTACAGCATGGCTTCAGGGTTTCCAAGAAAGGAAGCAGATGGCTTACTAATGATTTGGCTGAGAGGTCCCAAAATGTTACTTCCTCTGCATTCAAATGGATAAAGGTCATATTCGAGAGAATGAAACATAAGCCCTTCCTATCGATGGAAGGAGCTGCGTGCACGTACAGGGAGGGGCAGAATTATTGAAGGGCCATCTTTGGAGACTGTTAGACATCTATTCATTACTATAACAAATAACTGAAATAGTCACTTTATAAAGAGAAAAGGTTTGTTTGGGCTCACAGTTTTAGAGCTTTCAGTTCAGGATTGGCTGAGTCCAGGTGTGGTAAGGTAGCACATCCCGACAGTAGCATGCAGCAAAGCAAAACCACTCGCCTCATGCCCAAGAAGCCAAAGGGAGGAAAGAAGAAGAGACCAGGATCCATGACCCCTTTGAAAAACAAATATCCCAACGACCTCTCGCTAGGTCCCACCTCTTTAAAGTTCTACCATTTCCCAATAGCACAAAGCTAGAAACCAACTCCTTAACACATGAGCTTTAGGAAGACATTCCAGATCCAAACTATAGCAGAGGTTGTCTACTACTTAGGCTGTTCCTTAATTTTATATACTTTTGCCCATTTTGGTTGATTTACATAAAAGATAGCCAAACACCAATGATCATTCCATAACCCGTCTTAGAAAATAATTTCAAAGAATTATTAATTTAAATATAGTTCATGTTGTTAAAGTAATGTCTTCTAGACAAGAAGCACACAATATTTTTATAATTTTTATTGAGGTATAATTTACACATAGTGAAATACATAGATCTTAAGTATATAGTTCAATGAGTTTTGACAAATTCAGGTCCACACACATAAAAAGATACAAAATGCTTCCCTCACCCAAGAAAATTCTTTTATGCCTTTTCCCAGGTAATGTGTGCCCTCCATTCTGACTTTTCAGCTTACATTGGATTTCTTTGTTCCATAATTTCATAAAAATAAAATTATGCAGTTCATACTCTTGTACCAGACTTCTTTTTTTTAAGATAGATGGAGGGAGGGTCTGGAGCGGTGGCTCAGTGGTTACAGCACTTGTCTGGCATGCACAAGCATCCAGGTTCAAACCCCAGTACCACATACACAACTAAGTTAAAGAGAAACATAAATCAGATGAAAAAATACATAAAATTGATTCTCTCTCTTTCACTTTCACTCTATCTTTTAAAAAAAAGATAGAGAGAATTTTTATTTTTTCATCTGATTTTTTTTTAAAGAGAGAGAGACAGTGAGAGTGACAGAGAAAGAAACAACTTTATTTAGTTTTTCACATAGCCTTCATTGTTCCAACACTTAGTTGTGTATATGGTGCTGGGGTTTGGACCTGGGTCTTTGTGCTTGCCAGACAAGTGCTGTAACCACTGAGCCACTGCTCCAGCCCTACTTTGTTGTATATGTGGGCGCTTAGGATCAAAACCAGGTTCTCGCACTTGACAGGCAGTGCTCTACTGCTGAGCCACCTCTCCAGTTCTGTACCAGACTTCTTTTATTCAGCATAAAGTTTTTGAAATTCACATTTTTTATATTAGGAATTTGTTCCTCTAATTGTATTAATCCATTTTATAAATACACTACAATTTGTATAACTCTTCACCTGTTATTGGATACTTGAGTTATTCTATATGGTCTATTTAGAATAAAGCTATCATGAACATTCTCTGTAACTATTTTCACATACATAAATTTTTTCTTTTGTGTAAATACCTGGAATTGAAATTATGATGTCATAGGGATATCTTTAATTCAAAAAGAAACTGCAAATGATTTTTCTAAAGTGCTTGATCTAGGATTTCAATAGCTCCACATCCATATAAAACTTTGTGAAGCTTTAATTATAGCCTTTTGAATGTGTGTTTTGATATTATATGAATTTGCATTTCCTTGATGACCAATGATTTTGAATCCTTTTTCATGTACTTATTTCCCATTCATATGCCTTTCTTCATAAAATGTCCACCAAAGTATTTTGTCCACATTTAATTGGGTTGCCATTTATAAGTGAATTATAGGTGCTTTTAAAATTTTTACGTATTATAGATATCTTTCATCAGACATGATTACTATAAATACTTTCTCCCAGTATGTAGCTTGTCAATTCATTTTCTTAACCATGCCTTTTGGTGATCAGAAGTTTAAAATTTTTGATTTTGATTTTTTAGAACTAGGAATTGAACCCAGGGGAGTTTTATCACTAAGCTACATTCCCAGTCCTGACAGTCTTGCTACATTGCTGAGGCTGGCCTCAAACTTGAGATGCTCCTATCCCAGCCTCTCCAGTTGCTGGGATTTACAAGCTTGTGCCACCATGCTTGGCTGAAATATTTAATTTTTTATTATATTTAACTGATTAATATTTTCTTTTGAAGTTGGTGCTTTTAGGTTCCTAAGAAGTATTTGCTTGTCTGAAGGTTATGAAAATATTCTCTCATGTTCTCTTCTAGAAGTCTTCCAGTTTGAGCTTTTACACAGAAATTAATAATCCTTCACAGTTTACTTTTTGAATATTGTATAAAGTGAGGCTTGACACTTTATATGCATATATATATGTCTGTGTATGTATTATATATATAATACATATATTAATACATATTTATATCTCCAATTGTTCCAGTACCATTTCTCTTTCCCCATTGAATTGTTTTGGAATCTTTCTTGAAAATCAACTGACCGTATTGGTGTGGGTCTATGCCTAGACCATATTTGTTTCAATGATCCATGTATTTTTTTTCTATATCTTCACTGAAATTCTTAAATTCTCAGTTCAGTTTTGTTCTTTTTCACAATCGTTTTGGTTATATGGATTATTTGTATAACTTTTGAATCAGTTGGAAATTTTCAGCAAATTCTGCTGGAATATTTCCTGGAATTGCATTGAATTAACAGATCAATTTGCAGAGAACTGACAACAAAACAACATTGACTATTCTAACCCATGTACATAATATATCTCTCCATCTGCTTGTCTTCTTTAATTTTGCTCAGCAATAAATATCACACATTTCTTTGTTTATATGTTCTGATCAGTATAATTTATCTGTGTTAAAGCAATAATAGAAATTTTCAAGATTGTATGATATGGTTTTCATACTCATAATTTAACAGAGAAGCAAAGTAGTCTTATAACTGTTTTAAAAGTAAAATGTTTGGGGGCTGGAGTGGTGGCTCAGCTGTTACGGCACTTGCCTGGGATGCAGGAGAAAGTGGGTTTGAACCCCAGCACCACATAAACAACAAAGTGTCATAAAACTGAATAAAATTGATTCTCTCACTGTCCCCTCTCTCTCTCTTTAAAAAAAACTAAAATGTTTGAATAATATTTTTAATTAAAAAAGATGAAATATATGCACAAAGATAGGATATTAAAATCAATGGAGAATTTACACATAGTACAACACAAAAAATGGAAAAATTAAGTCTGACTAGTTGTTTGCACACCTAATTAATTTAAAAAGTAAAAACATAATTGTGACTTAATAGGATAAATTGAATTCTAAGACATGAAAGAAATTCAGAAATAAAAAAGCTATGGAAATGTTGTCTTTAAGATTCAGCATAGATAGAAAAAATTTTTTTTTTTTTTGGTACCAGGGATTGAAACAAGTGGTGCTTAACCACACAGCCACATACCCAGCCCTTTCTATTTTTATTTTGAGCTGGGATCAAAATTGCTTAGGGCCCCACTAAGTTGCTGAGGCTGGTCTTGAACTTGCACTTCTCTTACCTCAGCCTCCTGAGCCACTGGGATTACAGGTGTGTGCCACTGTGCCAGGCACTAGCAATGTTTTATTTACTATTTTCATTTATTAAGACTGCTCAACCTCATAGTCATTAATCTTGTTAAATGTTTTCAATACTTAATAATCAATATAACCAAGCTAAGTCCTTCAACTTTGATCTTCTACTTAAGTTAAAGAATGTTGGTCAAAATTCTCTTTATATGAGTCTTTTATAATGTACCATAAAGTAGAAGTTAATTATTTCATTTTTCTTAATGAGCATATAATCTCAATTCAAAAATTTCACTTTAAGGCCTGGTACAGCAACCAGCATTAGAGCCCCAAATCAAAACGAAGCAGATATAGAACTGGGGAAACTACCAGAGGAAAGGGGAGGATACCAGCCTTAATTGGTGCAACCCACGTACCTAACGCTCCTATTTACCTTGGTGTAAATTCAACCATATTAGATTCTCTCTTTCCCCCTCTTTCTATTTCTCTCTCTTTTCCTTTTACCTCTGTGCAAATTAACTGATCTTAGGCTTTCATCCTCTCTTATTCTCTTAACCCTTCCCGGCCCTCCATTTTATGTCTCCCACTTACCCAATCTTCCACCCATCCTCCTTCTAGTACCCACTTAAGGTAAAAATAAGATTACTAATTAGTCTACTAACCATTTAATCAATTCCAGAATTTTCATTATAGGTATCTCACTGAACTCAAGGAACTGAAAACAACAATTGTAACAAACTTTTGTTCTCACAAAGTCGAATAGAACAAAAGTTGGCTTAGAGAGACTACAGCAAATAGTTCTCAATATCGTCTCCTAACGAGGGACTCATATTGGGGTCAGCAGAGGTCACACACTGAATTAAAGAAGTAGTATCCAAAAATCCCCCCAACCCAGGGTCCCCAAAGAAAAGAAGATCACAAATTAAGTCCTTGCTTGAAAGAAGAAAACTTAACAATACTGAAAGATTGGTATACATGCAAACAACATGAAAAAACAAGGGAACCAAGCAGCCCAAACTACCCATAATCCCTCAACAATACACATCAATAACAGAATAGTGGAAGAAATGTCTGAGAAGGAATTTAGAAAATTCATACTTAAATTATTCTACAAGCTAAAAGATGAAGAAAGGAGGGAAAACAGAGAGGAAATACAGGAAGTGAAAGACCATTTCAACAAAGAGATAGAGATCCTGAAAAAAGAATCAAATTGAAATCCTCAAAATAAAGGAATCAGTAAAACAAATTAAGAATTCAATGGAAAGCATCACCAACAGATTAAACCACTTGGAAGAAAGATTTTCTGCTCTTGAAGATAAAGTAAACAATTTCAAAAATAAAGCAGATCATAGTGAAAAGATATTAGGAGATCATGAACAGAACACTTCAGAAATTTGGGATAATATCAAGAGACCAAATTTGAGCATCATTTGGGTAGAGAAAAACTTAGAGGCACAAACTAATGGTCTACACAATCTTTTCATTGAAATAATTTCAGAAAATTTTCCAAACCTTAAGAATGAAATGGAAAATCAAATTCAGGAGGCATAAAGCACTCCAAATATACAAAATCACAACAGACCCACCCCAAGGCATATTATTATGAAAATGCCTAACATACAGAACAAGGACAAAAGTCATAAAAGTTGAAAGAGAAAAGAGACAAATTACATTTTTTTTAAAAAGAGAGAAGGACAGAGAGAGAGAGAAAAACAGAATCAATTTTTATTTTAGTTTTTCATGGACTTTTGTCCCTCTGAGACTTAATTGTGTATGTGGTGCTGGGATTTGAACCCACATACTCACACATGCAAGGCAAGTGCCAGAACCACTGAGCCACCGCTCCAGCCCCTGACAAATTACATTTGGAGGAAAACCAATTTTCATCACAATTGACTTTTCAACACAGGCACTAAAGACAAGAAGGGGTTGGAATAATATATACCAAGCTCTGAAAGAAAATGGATGTTAACTAAGAATACTATACCCAGCAAAATTAAGCTTCTAATTTGAAGATGAAATAAAAATCTTCCACGATAAACAAAAGCTAAAAGAATTCATACCTAGAAAGCCAGCACTACAAAGCATACTCAACAAAATACATCATGAAGAAGAAACAAAAAATAAAAATGAAAACCAACACAGGGAGACATTACACTAGAAGAATAATCATTCAAAAGAAAATCAACTCCAATTCAAATACTAAAAATAAACCCAAATGGTAGGAAATAAAAATCATTTCTCAATTATATTGTTGAATGTAAACGGTCTAAACTATTCAATCGAGTGGTACAGGTTGAGGGAGATCATGGTGTGAAAGCCTAGCTGCTACTGCCACCACTTCTGTAGGGTAGAAGCACCAGCCCGCAACCATTGCCTAATCCAGGAGGAAGGGAAAGATTGCATCACGTTTGTAACCAAAGAAGACCATGAAACTCCCAGCAATGCAGAGTTGGTGGCTGATGACCCCAATGATACACATGAGGAACATGGATTGATACTCTGCCAAATAGAGACATTAACTGGAATGCCTGTGCCTTGGGGGAATGAGCAGCAGCCCCTATGGGGAACACTAAATCGACCTTTTTCTGCTTCCGCTATAGCATAGAAGATATAAAGGGATCAGACTGTGTAGACCAGTTCCAGGCCATGCAGGAATGCATGCAGAAATACCTGGACCTCTCTCCGCAACAGGATGAGGAGGGACAGGAGGAGAAGAAGGCAGCAGAACTTGTAGAGGCTGCAATTCCCACTGAGGACACTGCAATGAAAGAAGAGGAGGGGCCAAGCTAAGCACTGTGTTCCAGTCCTCCCTCTGCACAGTGATGTGGACCTTTTGCAAAAAGCCTTTAGTTGTCCACCCTCCAAGAAAGTGTCTTTCCCTCTGTTGTTCTGTGTACTGCAATGTACAAAACAACTTATTTTGATGATCAGGGGTCTTGGCCCTTGACATACACACTGAAAATAATGGGGGTTATAGGTGTATGTGTCCTACATAAACCTGTCAGTGAATGTTGCTGCCACTTTTGACTTCTCTTTTCTCAGACTACCCTGAATTTTGCCACTATTGTATAATGTGCTGAATATACTGAGCAGCCAAAAAAATCACTGTCTGTGAATGTTTCTTGTGAGTGATCTGATTTATTCTGATCCATTATATGACTTTTAGTAGATTTTATTCCTCTTTGGGAAATGAAATAGAAACAAAAAACAAATTTCTTTAAAAATACTGGAGTGGGGCCATTTCTAATAGAAGAGGACAGATAGGGCTATATTTCTCAAAACCCATCTTGCCTTTGAGTACATGAGAAAATACTGTACTTATTCCTGAAAAAATATTGATTTCCATGTATGCATTGAGTTCCAGGTTTTCTGCATTTAGAAGTGTAGATTTGGATAGTTTGGTTCCCAGGAATTTCCTAAGTGAAAGGAAAGGCTGGTTTTTACTATTCCTAGAGCCCTAGTTTGGGGCCTGTGTTCACACTGGCTCTCAGTTTGGACTGATTCAATGTTCTTAAGAGGTTGGAACTTAATTGCTGTCAAGAGAGGATAGGGTGTGAATGAAGTATTCAGTTAAAAGAAAACATGATTTCTACCTGATTTTGAACATGTCTTTTATTTTCACAAGTTAGAAATATTTTTGATGTAAGGAAATAAAAATTATGAAAGATTTAAAGAAAAAGACATAGGTTGGCAGATTGGATTTAAAAACAAAACCCAACAATATGCTGCCTGCAAGAAATACATCTCACAGGCAAAGACATACATAGGCTGAAGGTGAAGGAATAGGGAAAAACATATCATGCACACACCTCTCGTAAACAAGCTGGTATGGCAATTCTCATATCAGATAAGGTGGACTTCAAACCAAAATTAATCAGAAGAGACAAAGAAGATCACTAGAAGATCACTTCATACTACTCAAGGGAACCATACAGCAACAGGATAACCACCATAAATATATATGCCCCAAACAATGGACCATTGATATACATAAAACAAATTCTTCTCAAATTCAATAACCAAACTGACCACAGTACAATTATTCTGCAGGACTTTAACATACCTTTTTCATCACTGGACAGATCATCTAAACAAAACTAAGTACAGATGCCATAGAACTAAATTTTAAAATTAATAGTTTGAATCTAACAGATATTTTTAGGATATTTCACCCATCAACATCTGAATATACTTTCTTCTCAGCATCACATGGAACATTCTCTAAAATAAATTATATTCTAGGGTACAAAGCAAATCCTAGCAAGTACAAAACAATAAAGAAAATACCCTGCATCTCATTCCATCAGATCATAATAGAATGAAACTAGAAATTAAAGATAAGATAAAAAATAGAAACCACTCTACCTGGAGACTAAATAATACACTTTTGAATAGTGAATGGATAACAGAAAAAATCAGAGGAGAAATTAAAAAATACCTGGAGATAAATGAGAACAGTGACACAACATATCAAAATCTATGGGGCAGTCTTAAAAGGAAAGTTCTTAGCATTAACCTCATTCATTAAAAGAATAGAAAGACACAAAATCAATAACCTAACACTTCATCTCAAGGCCCTAGAGAAAGATGAACAAACTGACAGCAAAATCAGTAGAAGACATCAAATAATTAAATCAGATCTGAAGTCAAAGAAATTGAAATCAAGAGAAGATTACAAAAAATCAGTGAAACAAAAAGTTGGCTTTTTGAAAAGATAAACAAAATTGGTAGACCATTAGCCACACTAACCAAAAGAGAGAAAAATCTCATATCAT
>PVKS010023820.1:0-31893 GCA_004027875.1 Aplodontia rufa | reverse complement strand
CAGAGAGGGAATCATGTCCACGTCTATCAAACCTACCGGATGAATGGAAGGGATTATCACCTTAATCCTGTGTGAGCAGTCACTCGTCCTTGGAGTGACAATCTGAGGTGTGGTTTACAAAACCTAACTCAAGTCAAACACTTTGAAAGGGTGGCAGGATCATGCCCTCTGGAAGGGGTCCCTGGAGAGCTGAAAGGAGATTTCTTTATTGCAGATGCTGTGAACACGGGGACTCTGATCCGCAGAATGTGAGTGTGATTTCTGCCCTGTTTATGCAGCTCATTTATGATAAACATTGTAAGTGTGACTTACAGATTGGGGCACCGTCACCAAGTCTGTAATTGTAAACAAAACAAAATCATTGCCCTTCCTCGAATTTAATCTATGCAATCAGTTAAAAGAATTTTGTGTGGATCTTTTGAAGTAGCACAGGGAATCAGAATCAGCACATTACAGCAACACAGCAATATCTATGTTCATAGCAGCTCAATTTACAATAGCTAAATTATGGAAATAACCCACATGTCCCTCACTGGATGAATGAATCCGAAAACTGTAGTACATTTATACCATGAAATTTTACATAGCAGTTAGAAACAATGATATTGCAGCCTTTGAAGATAAATGGATGGCTATGGAAGAAATTATGCTGAGTAAAATCAGCTTAACCCAGAGAACCAAGAGTTGAATGTCTCCACTCATCTGTGGAGGCTGGAGCTAGACCCTGGCCACTGAGAGAGTTGGTCTATTATCATGTGTTAAATCCAGATAAGATGTAATATTATACAACATAATACATTTTTAGAAATGTTTTGGGAAGAGGAGGGGAGGGAAAAAGGTGGGTAATTAGGGGAGAATTCTTGGGGGTAAATCTAATCTTCAGAATCTATATAATTTTATATTATTTTGCTAAAAACTGATATGATAGTTCAACAAATAAATTTCTCAATAAAATAAAAGAAGTAGCACAGGGAACGCCTACTGTTTTGCATGTGGTGGAATTGCCTTTAGCTAGATAGAGATCCTCAAGTGGACAAGCATTCTAGGAATTTCCTACGTGTTGGTGAATGAGTATATACATCTGCATTTGAATGATAGGTACTTCTTTGTACTTGTGTATAATCCCGTCTTGTATAATGCTTGTATATAATCCTGTAATCCTGTCTCTAAAATAAAAGTTTAGAACCATACATGGACCATTACATTTGAATGTATTGGTCCAAAATGGAAATCTTTTAGAAAACAACAAAGTAAAATAGAAAAAGAAAATTACCACAACCTGAATGAGAGGTTTATAGACAACAGACACTTGCTGCTCCCCATCCTGGAGGTTGAAGCTCAAGGTCACCACGTGGCTGAATGCATACCCAGGAGACCTTTGGACCTGTCAATGATTATAATTATTTCTATATCAATTTTGCTAAGAAATTACATTTAATTTAGCACCCTTCATTTGCAAGAGAAGATCATAAATGTTAATATTGTTTCAGAGTTACCATTCACAGAGTGTTAAAAAAAAAAACTAAGAAATAGGGACTGGATGTGTGGCTCAGCAGTGGAACACTTCCCTGGTGTGTGTAAGGACCTGGGTTCGAACCCCAGCACCACAGGTCCAACTTTGTGGCAGAAAAACAAAAACCAGATGAAAATGTAAAGAAAATCAATCCTTTATTTCTCTCTCTCACACACACACATACCGTCCCTCTTCTTAAAAAAAAAATGAATAAATAAATAAATAAATAAATGGGAAGGAAAGAGGAGATGGTGTTGAGTGGGGCAGGAAGGTATTTGAGGGACAAGTAAAAGGGTCCAATTACATGGGAAGCTCTCCTATAAAAGATTCTGCTATTCTATTGCACAGTACGGAGAATATTGTCAATAATATTATTTCAAAGAAGCTTAAATGAAGGATTTTTTCCCCAAAATGTATTATATTTATACACAATGATGGGATTTGTTGATACATATTCATACATGATCACAATACAACCATAAAATTTGGCCAAAATCATTCTCCACTCTTTCTCCTTTGCGTCCTCTTCTCTCACCCTCCAGTCTCATTCATCTACTAATCTTTCTTTGATTTTCCTGATATTCCTAAGTTTCTTTTCTATTTTCCTCTCTAGCTTTCACATTTAAGGAAAAACATGACTCTTAACTTTCTGAGTTTCTCTTAGTATGAAGGTCTCTAGTTCTATCCATTTTCCTACAGATGGCATAATTTCATTCTTCTTTTTGGCTGAGTAATACTCCCTTGTTGTAAATAGACCACATTTTCTTCATCCGTTCTTCTGTTGATGGACCTCTCGGTTGGTTCCATAGTTCGGCTGCTGTGAATGGTGCTGCTGTAAACATGGGTGTTTGTGGATCACTGTAGTAGGATGACTTTAATTTTTCAGGGTAAATCCTGTGGAGTAGAATAGCTGGGTCACAGGGTGGTTCCATGTCTGCTCTTTCGAGGATCTCCACACTGATTTCCATAGTGATTGCACTGATCTACACTTCCACCAACAGTGAAAGGGTGTTCCTTTTTCTCCCCGTCATTTCCAGCACTTATTCGTATTTGTATTCCTTACACCTGTCAGTCTGAGTGGCGTGAGATGAAATCTCAGTGTAGGTTTGATTTGCATTTCTCTAACTGTTCATGGTTCTGACCATTTTTTTATGCATTTGTTGATTGTTTATATTTCTTCTTTTGAGAAGTCCCTGCTTAATTCATTTTCCTATTTATTAATGGGGTTATCTTTATGTTAAATTTTCTGAATTTATTTCATACTGGATACTTTTCATCGGAGAGAAATGATGATAGTGATAAATGATGTATATGCTAATTTCCCTAATTTGATCATTATATAATGTATTCAATGTGTATCAAATGTCACGTTGTACCTGCCGCAGAGGTCTGACTATAGTGTGTGAATTAAAAAATAAATAAAACCATCCAATATCTTACCTAGTGCAAATGAGTTGTTTGATTTCTTAATAGGATGCTCAAGTCCATATAGAACGATGATTGCATTGTAATAAAATCGCACACAATGGTTATGAAGGCGTGGGACAATCTAAAAGATACGGTGTCTCCCCCAATCTGCCATTCCTAAAACCTATCATCCATGTTCCCTTTCCCAAGATAATTTAATATTATATTAAAAACCCAAAGGCTTTCTTTTTTTTAAATACAGCAGAGAAAATCACCAACACCACACCACACCCAAAGAATAGCATGGAATTACTGGGTGTTTTTTGCACCTATCATACACGATATACTAATATCAATTAACCCACATCCTCTCCAACATTGTATAAGAAGAAGCATGCTAACAAGGTGGTGTTTGTGCTACTGCTGATAATGCAGCTAATGATAAAATTGCTATAATATCGGAAAGGCAGTTGTGGCTGGATTCATTGCAGAATCAGCAATGAAAACATTAAAATGTGTGTTTCCGTTTATAGAGTAGATCTTAAGCACCAGGAACCTTGGACCTTGGTCTACCAACATCATCTAAATGTTGTTTGTTTTTGTTTTTATTTTTCTCTATTCAGTTGGTGACAGTGTCCTCATCCCTACTTGATAGAAAGCAAAACTCAGAGAGTTAGAACAAAGGTGCACCAGCTAGGAGAATTGGAAATGCAGAGGAAAAATTTAGTGATTTTATTGTGATGAATCCTTGAATGGGCTTTCTCCTGGAATCAGGTTGGGGTATTACCATAGTTTTCCTGGAGTGTCTGAGCGCCTAATACACAGACACAAAAAAAATGTGTTTTAAGGTTTTATGGTTATTAATTCCCAAAATATTAATACTCTAAAAGTAAAAGATATTTGTAAAATATACCGTGTCAACATTTCCACCTCCAATTTGGGTGTATCCATGCAGGTACAAAACTCAGCATTGGTTATTAGATTAACAGATATATTGTAATTGAAATAATACATTCCATATTAGTAAAAACACAAATTCACTGTTGTACTACGATTCTCAAATTTGCATACCCAGGTTAAGAATTCTTGATGAATTTCTCGGGAAGTAATAAATTACCTTTAGTTTTTTCCTCATACCAATGTATTTCGTAGTATTGGTGGAAGATACTAGATTAAATCTAAGTAAAGCATCAAATAATGCACTTGTCATTACTTAATATTCTGTAGAATTAGTGTAATTTGTAATTGATGGTTTTTAACAAAAGCTTAAATGGAAAATATTTACCAGTCTTCCCAGGGGGAATATAAATACATCATTCTCTGGCTCACAGGATTAGAATTTAAACGTTGCTACATTCTCTCTCAGCAATTGGTAATTTGTTTTCCTGTTCCTAAATATCTGTGTATCTTATTTTAGATGATAGATCGTTTCATGTCATTTCAAGACCTAAATTGTAGACTTGTCAGCCACAGGATTCTTAAGTGTATCTTTCTTACAGATTGTTTTCAAAACATTTGCCATGAGAAAGCAAGAAATAGAAAGAAAAAACGAAGAGAGAGGTGAATTTAATTAGAGAAGCAATTATAAATTTGGAAATAACAAGACTTGGGAGAATAGAATATTGGCAAAGAGATAGATTGTTTCAGTTTAGAGCTTTAGAGTTCTTGCCCTTCACATTTTTTTTATTTTTTTTAAGAGAGAGGGACAGTGAAAGAGAGAATCAACTTTATTTATTTTGTTGTGTCTGTGGTGCTGAGGTTTGAACCCAGGTCCTCACAGAAGCCAGGCAAGTGCGGTAACCGCTGAGCCACAGCTCCAGCACCCTCCCCATGCATTGTTCTTCAGAACAATAAATGAACTCAATCTCAGACAATTTACTCCAAGATCTCATTTCCTGCTCACCTGTAATCCTACTTTTTTAAATCCAAGAAATAACCTGCAAACTATTTAAATTCCACCTCTTAGAAGAAAGGAGACTCAGGTAGGTATTACAAAAGTCATTTTGGGTCAAGCATGTTTTGAACTGGAACTTATTTTTTTTTAACACCTAAAGTGCAGTTCCTGAGAGATTTTTGTTAAAACAGCGATGAAGTGAAAGCCGTGGACGTTCATCTCTAGTGGAAATGCTTTTTGGTTTTCTCAATGGGGAGGCAGAAAAGCCAAACATGAGTGGCTCTTCAGGAAGAAAAGGAAATGAGAATCCTGGTGAACTTGGATGCACTGAATGTTTTGCCTCCTGTTCCTAAAAGGACCCAATAAAAAGTCTGCCCAGGTGCATAAAAACAGAGTAATAGGGCTGGAGCGGTGGCTCAGTGATCTACACTTTCTTGGCATGTGCACGTATACGAGCTCAAACCCCAGCACCACGTACACAACGAAGCTTTGGAGCAATGAAAGCCACATGAAAAACTAAATAAAACTGATTCTCTCTTTCTCCCTCTGTCTCTGTCACTGTCCCTCTTGCAAAAATAAAAAAAAAAAAAAAGGAATAGAGTTCAGGGAAATGGCATGCAAGAGTCTAAAGGATGCACCCAAAGGAATTTCTGGAAGGCAGGAAGCAAAAGAGAGTTTTCCAAGGGCTGGAAGATTGACAAGAGCCAGATTCCGGTGGTGCTATAGCAATCAGACCCTTTGGAGGATCTGGGAGTTTGGAGAGGCTTGGTGCATGCACCTGCCAGGCTTCATTGGTGGGACAGATGAGGAGGAAGAGCAAGGTGGGTCAAAGCCACTGTTGAAAGAAGCAAAAATAAAGGATACTTAAACCACTTGTGCTACTGAAAGAGACACAGAGATAGAGAACCACAGGGGAAGGGAATCTTCAGACGAAGATCGTGGTCAATTAGGTCTAACTACTTCATTGGCCTCAAGGTTGGAGTTAGACACTTTGAAACTTTCAAAGACAATTATGCAAATTGAATTTCAATGCAGGTGAAGTTGGGTGTCCTTGTAAAGCACTGAAATAGAACCCTGCCCCTGCCATTGTGAGTCTCAAGTTTGGGGAATAAAACAATGGGTACGTGTGTGAATGCTTAGTTGAGTTTGAAACACAGGCTGTTGACAATTCCCACCTTTTTGATGCATTGATGTAGAGAAAAATGAATGGAGAGACAAAGTGTGGAGAAAACCAGGTTCAGTGACTTTATTACCTAAAAGGAAGGGAGTACTCTGGAGAAGATGACCCTACAGTCTCATTGTGAGTTACTAGGAAATCCGGCTGAACCGAACACTGTCAAGAAATTCACAAACAGCTCTTACACGATGGAGCTGATGTGTATGTGAAACTGAGAA
Source organism: Aplodontia rufa (assembly GCA_004027875.1). Taxonomy (NCBI): domain Eukaryota; kingdom Metazoa; phylum Chordata; class Mammalia; order Rodentia; family Aplodontiidae; genus Aplodontia; species Aplodontia rufa. The sequence continues at coordinate 25,684 of PVKS010023820.1, read as the reverse complement.
ATTGAGAAACAAGACCAATGTATCTGGAGGAAAAGAAACCACTCAAAGCAATAAAACATCATGGTCTCAGCGTGGGAAAACGTGTGGGCAAGGACTGTAGGAGTCACTAAAATGCTTCTGTCAATCACTGGTGCTTGCAGCGGTTTCATGATGTACATTATCAAAATTTTAATTTCTTTGAAACAGCTTCTGCAAACTATTTTTCTTTTTTATAATTAAGCAGTTGAGTTATTGTACAATCATAAGTACAAATAAATTACAATATGATATGCATATATTCTTGAATTAGAATTATCCCCACATCGCCCACACCCTAGTTTCTTCAATCTTCTATATTTCACACCTACAAACAATATAGGGTTCAAGGAGAAAATTTGCAAATGAATTTTTCATTGCAATGTATGGTATTTCTATAAAATAATTAAACAAGATGCCACACACTGTATCCTTTCGAGTGTTTTGCAAAGTGTCTTAAGGTAGTTGAAATGTCACTGTTAGAGAGCACGGGCCTTCTACGAAATGGAAGCATGAAGACCCCGTCCAACCTGATTTTTGCAATCAAGTCAGAAAGATTTGAGAAATGTCACTCAGAGCAATAGGAATGAGTTTATGAAAGGGAATTCTCCAGAAAGCACAGGGACAGTGTGCCCCTCCTACACTCCATTTCACTGGGGTCCCAGGGAAGTTTGAGAGAGTCCTGCTCAGGTCCTTCTCTTGACTTTTGATTGACAGCAGGGTGACATCAGACTTTCAGGTCCCCACTGCCACGACCACTGCAGGTCACCTGGGCCGTGCTGATTGGTTCTAGTGCATTGTTAAGCACACATGCTTACAGATTTTCTGGTTAGGAGGAATCATGCTCACTTCCCTGAGTTTCAGAATCTGCTCACAGAAGCCTACCCCTTCAGGGTCACCTGGGTTCCTCTTAGGAACATTATCTGGGGTCTGCATTTCTCATGCAGATCACAGGCAGTTTACTGAGGAAAGGGACACAGCTGTGCTCTTAGGCCATGCGGGGCTGCGGGTCAGTTGTTTCTTGGAATACAAAGCTGTGGGGTCCACACCTTGGGCGCCATGTATAGAATTATTCCCTCAACATCCTGGATTCACTAGTCATATCTGTGTGTGACCTGTCTTTATTAGCACTGTATTCTTACAATACTCCTCTTAAAAATCAATTACTGGTGCATTTCAATCATGCATTCTAGGGGGATTCATGCTGACTCCTTCCTACCTGCATGCAACATAATTTGATTAATCTTATTCCGAAGTACCTCTTCTGGCCTCTTTGGTCATTTCCTGGTCTGACCTTTGATGTCCTTGAAATTATGAAAGCGTCAAAATTGATTATACGCATGCACCTCATTTTGGTAGTAATGTTTACTATGCAACCACATCATTTTCTGAATCTCCACTTGACATCAATCTATGTGATGACTCTCTGTAGCCTTTCATAATGAGCCCATTTTAACTTACATTGGAGGTTGCTGTAACAAATCACATGTGCATTAATAGTCAAAACTCAGAGCAAGAACTCAGCAAATTCCATGGGCTTTTTCAGGTTGAATTTAGGAAACTTCATGAAGGTACTTGGAGAAATCAGGAGAAGATCACAAACAAATATTGATTTGTCTACCATGGGAAAATAGATTAATTATGAAAGGATTACTTGGTATGTTACTCTTACTAATGAATGCCAATGATTTATTTTTAACATCTGTTTTATGTATAATATGCTATCCGTTTGCTATTTCCCTCTCTACCAAGAGAGAAATTCCTTAGAATAAAATAAGAGCTTCTGTCCACAGCTCTGGTTAATAAGGAAACAAATTCCCAGGTGGGTATTAGGCAAATACACAGGCATCTCTTCACTAATAGCAGTAATGCTCAATCTGACTTTTCAGCAATGTGGATCTTATCAATAATAGAACACGAATAAGCACCTAAAATTGAAAATGAGAAAAGGTTCCCCAGAAGTTCTACTCAAATATTAGAAACAACAATATTGCAGCCTTAGAAGGTAAATGCATGGCAATGGAAGAAATTATTCAGAGCAAAATTAGCCAAACCCAGAGAGTCAAGGGTTGAATGTTTTCCCTCATTTGTGGAGGCTGGAGCTAAACCCAGGTTTGGGGAAAAGGTAATCAGCTTCATATATTAGACCCAGCAAAGGCATAGAAACACAGTCTAGGACAACCATAGATAAATAGGGAAGGGGAGAAGCATAGAGGACAGGAGAGGCAGGGAGAATAGGGAGCGATCTAGGAGGACATCAACAATGTAGTTTATTTGCTCCCCTGAGAAGCGAATTATTTAATTTTGAAAAATGCACAATCATATATATATACGTGTGTGTGTGCACATGCATGTGTGTGTGATACTGGAGATTGAACTCACAGACACTGAACCACTGAACCATATCCTTAGCCCTTCTTATTCTTTATTTTGGGACAGGATTTCACTAGGTTGCTGAGGCTGGCCTCCAAATTGACATCCTCCTGCTCCTAGCCTTCCAGGTAGCTGTGCCCTGCTGGATCCCAGAGGCCCTGAAGGGAGTATATCAGTATCTATTCACATTCTAACAAGTTGAGATTTAATATATACATCTCTCATAAGGTAGACCCCAGGGCTTTCTTTTCCAAGAAGCCATTGACCTCCAGCCCTGCCTGGCCTAAGTAGATAGGCTGTGTCCCATTCTTTAGTAAGCTGCTTGTTTTCTATAGGAGAAATCAGGCCCTAGGTAGTGTCCCTAAGAGAAATCCAAATTACCCAAATATGCAATGCATGTGATTTCATCATAAATCTTTCAGAGGACAATTATATCTTGGCCCTTTAGGACAGATGAAAGTCATTTTAGCAAGGAATAGGTCTCGCTAGGTGGGCTGAAGATGGGTAGAAAGGAAATGGAAATGTAAGTTGAATCTGAAAGTTTTGTACTAAAGTTACTCAGCTTCCTCTTCCCAGTTTTCTTGGGGTCTCCAACATCCAAGTTGCTGGGAAATCTTCACTCAGGATCTTTAAGTTCCTGGCGGCTCACCCACTGAGGAACGTGGCCCTGGACACTGTTAATTAGCACATTAACCCGTGCATTGGGCTGAGGGTGACCTGAAAGCTATTGTAAAGGACATTTTCCTAGTGCTGTCTCTAAGATGGATAATAGAAAAGCCCTCAGAGTTTGCAGACCTCTCCACTAGGTCTTGTGATCAATAGGCTGATGTTTCCTTGTGTGGTCCCAACACCAGCCCTCAACAAGTCCCCTTGAAAAGAAGCGTAGACTCCAAATGTGTCTCACTCTCCAGACAGCCTCAACTCTCCCTCAGTGTGTGCTCTGAAATAAGACTCTGTGCATCCACAAGTGACACTGGCTGGAAGTGTTTTCCAACACTCACACTGATGACTCTCAATTCTAATCCACTGGTAACGAAAGACGTTGTGAATTAAAATGAAGAAATGGGATTTCACAGCCATTAGCTAAAGTGTCAGAGGACTTGGAGGCTGCGGCAAGAGGATCACAAATACGAGGCCAGTCTCAGCAGCTTAGAAAGGCCTTAAGCAACCTAAGCAACTTAGATGCAGTCTCTAAATAAATAAATAAAGTTGGGAATGTTGCTCGGTGGTTAAGCACCCCTGGATTCTTTCCATAGTACAAAAAAAATTACTATTGACAGGCAAGACAGGTAAATTATCTTCATTTTTCCCTCAAGGCTTGTAGAAGAATCTTTGTACTTTATCAATGTCTTTGGACTTGACTGTCTTTCTTTTTCCTTGCACACAATTTCTGTTCTGAGTCACACTTAGAGCAAGAGGTGTTTGTACCCACATTGCAGCAGAAAAAGATGGTAGTCAGCTACCCTGCACAAATAAACAAATATGTAAAAACATCAATTAAAAAAAAAGAAAGGGAAATCAAGGTTGTCCTTTTGGTGAGAGGTCAAGACATCTTGTCATGTTCATGGGGTCCTGGGGTAAGGCTGATTAAGAAGTAGAGAACCAGGACTGGGCTGCAGTTCAGCGGTACAGTGCATGCTTAGTATGCATGAGGCTCTGGGTTCAAATTCCAGCAGCATAAGCAAACACACACACACATTTAAAAATAATCCAAGCATTTCTTCTATTCACAGAAGTCATGCCATGCCCTTTCCGTCAAAATCACCCAGATTGCATGAAGGGAGAGAGAGTCAAAAACAAACAGACATAAGTTGCTAGTCATTCTAAGGCTTACAGAAAGAGAAAGATTCTGAATAATTTATTCTGGGAATCAAAGGGGGTGTATTATTTGGATACTGTCACACAGGAAGTTGGAATGCTTACGAAGACCCTGAGATTCTTGAAGTGGCAGATTTTTCCCAGTGAATCCTTTTTTTCCAAGAACATATGGGATTTAACTCATGGACTAAACTGATAAAAGCCATCAGTGAGCTTAGGAAGACCTGGATGTTGGGGAGTTCCCCCCCAAAATTACCACAACATCAAAAACTAAAGTGGTGGGATGAGCAGGGGCTCAGGGGTTGGAATGCTTGCCTGGCATGTGTGAGGACCCAGATTCCAACCCCACCACCATGCACATGTCTAAGAGTTGCAGCAACAAAAGTAGATGGAAAAATAAATAAAATTAAATCCCTCTCCCTCTTTATGTTTGTCAAAAGCATGCAATGACTTAAACATTGTGCCATCAGCGTCCCATGGTTACCGATACATTTCTGCACCTGTATTACGCCAACTTGACTGACAGTTGCATCTGAAAATCTTACAGGCAGGAAGGGTTGCACCTTAGCTTCAAGGACACAGAGCAGATGATGCTACTTATATGAAACATGACCCTGAAAGGCAGCTGGATCCCAGGATCGGAGTTTAGGTAACTGAACCGTGGTGCCTGCCATGCATGCGATTATAGGGGAAGTCGTGTGTATGGTCTCAACCCAGGGCAGGATTAACAACCCTTTAGCAAACACGCACTCTGCTGTATCTGTGTATGCATTAGAGATATAGGACTAGTCTTCCTGTGTCCTTCTTCAGAGAAATGGGAGTAGTCCATACAGCCTCCAAACAGTCCGCGTTACACAATAAATCATCTCGTCTTGAAATTAGTGAAAAATGCTCTGTTCCCCAAGAGGGGGAACCCTCAGGTACGTTGTTGTTGGAATATTCTTGTATGTTCTCCAAATTCTCATCCAAAGGACACAGCTTGGAGATGCAGTGGTCAGACCACTTACTGATCAGAATCCAGCAATTTCCCAATGAGTTCATAGTATCACACATCATGAAATTACATATCTTATAATTATCCAATAAGGAGCATCGATGTGTACCTCCTAAGTCACCTGTGCAGTTAAGAGATGGGTGGTTGTGCTGGGTGCCATGTGCACACCGGGAATTCCAACCACGTAAGAGCCTGAAGCAGGAGAGCTGCAGTTTTAAAGACAGCACCAGCAACTGAGGGAAAGGCTGTGTTAGAATTTTAGCAAAAGTCCTAGGCATTTGCCTAGCAGGTGTGAATCAGCCGGATTCCTCTTCTAGTACCGCACATAGCAAAAGAAATGTAGGTCCCGTATCTATATGCAAGGTGGTGCTTGTGAGGGATGGAGTAAGGGGTAGGGGACATTGCCCTCTTACATTCCGGAGGCATGGGTAAGGGTTGAAGTCTAGTTAACAGTTTGATATAGATAGACGTTTACCTGGAGGACATTTAGATAGAATCACTCCTAACGAAGTGCTGGATATCATGCCCTGGAAGGGGACACATTTATAAGATGTACCAATCCTGAATTTAAAATAGTGAATACTTATGGACAGTATACAGTACGGTCACACCATCTTCAGCCATGAAGTTATGTGAAAATGCAAAGATGTATTGGATATCATCTTATAAAAGACGATTTTTCAGACTCGGATATTGGGGGAGCACAATTTGCAAGGGATAAGGAAGAAGTTTAGCTCATTTCAGCATCTCAGAACATCTTCGCTAAAGGAAACTCACAGAGATAGAGGCTTCGATAACTAACTGGCCACCATGTGGTTTCAGGAAGCACATAGGTGCATCGTGGAAGGGTGATACCCTGAGCTTCATGGGGAGGAGGGATGCCAAGTGTAGATGGCAGGTTTTCATTGCTGTGATAAAATGCCTGAGAAAAAACAAGGTCTGGAGACACGATATAGTCCCCAAGGACCAGCTCCTTATAACCAGGACATACGTTGTGCAGATCCTACCACCTTCCATTAATGCATCAAAGTGTGAATGTACCAATGGATTAATCCACACATGAGGTCAGAGCTCTTCATATTCAGTGACTTCCCACATTTCATTTTGGGGCATTACTAAACTGAGGATCAAGCCTTCAACCCATGAGTCCTTGGTTGGATCTCTCATCTCTACACATTAACAACAGATACAGCACAATCTCTTTGCACCATGAGGCAAGGACTCTCAGTGACACTACACGCAGTGTGTCTTCTTGCTTCCACTTTGAGATCCTGGGATACAAATCTCCCTCCTTATTGTCCTGGTGAGAAGCCAGAGAGGAGAGATGCATCCCGTAGTCCAACCATTTCCCTGAAAGAACATATCTTCATTACCTTCTAAGTCTTTGGTTTCAATGCATCTGCTCAACTGAATTAAATATAATTATGCTGCTGAAATATCCAAAGGCATGAGAAAGTGTGTGTTCACCGTCGTTGATTTGGAAGTCATGCATTTCTACAGACTTCAAAAGGTACTTGATGTGAATGTGTGATCGTGTCAAAGCTAATGCATATTTATGGCACGTGCTGAGTTGTCTAATTGGGGCCGGACACAGAGAGATGAATAAGAGCCTGCCCTTGATTTGACATGCTTGTAATTTAGGAAGACAAGAACAAAACGTGTAAGGATTTGAATGCTGGGGTAGAAAACCTGTTTCATTAAAACACAACATTTTAACAAGGAACAGAGGTTTCTCTAAGCAGTTCCCAGAGGGCATGGGGTTCCAAAAAAACCCCAAAAGGAAGAGCTATTTGGAGTCGTGGAGAAAGCAGAAAATGAAAGAGTGCTGTTGCGCGCTAAGTAGCCTTTGCTATGTTAAGGAAGCGTCTAGTTCTGGGCTTCAAAACCAAATAAGTGGCTGGATTTGGTGTTTGCTAAAGGAAGTATTGATTCTGCCGTGTGGCCACAGGGTACACAATCAGGACAGGAGGTGGAGAGCAGAAACACGCTGTGTTCGGTCTTGGGAACACGTCAGTCACGCATAGCCACGCATAATTCAGTCATCAGGTTCATCCTGCAGGTAAAGCAATATAGATAGAGCTCCCGAAATTCCACATCCTTTCCTCCACCAAGGTGAGGGGTCTTCAATTGGCTGCGGGAAAACACAAAAATAATGAAATGGGAAAACCGTTAACCAATAAGAGAAAACAAGAGAAGGGATTATGGACACTTGAATGGAACTGGTAAATAAGAATTGGAGAAGAAATTGGACTCTAAGAACAAGGAGATAGGTTGTAAACTGTCCCTTCACAAACGCTAAGAGTCTCAGCCTTCTTAGGAAGGTACCTTGTGCATGTCTCAAATTGTTATGAAACTACTTGGCAAAATAAAACACTCTAGCATCATTCACTGCCAGAATACACAAAGTGTTTTCTTTTTCTTATTCTTTTATTGGTGCATTATAGTTGTACATAATGGTGAGATATGTTATCGCATATTCATAGATGCACACAGTACACAATTTGGTCAATAACCCTCCACACATACCCCTAACTCCCTACTCCCAGATCCCTTGCCTCTTTTTCTGGGCCATATATTTTTCCTAGAATATGCAAGTACAGTGTCATAATTCTTATACCTATGAAGAACATTTATATATATATGACTATAGTGTATACAGTGACACACTTATAAATGCTTGGAGTGTACCTTGCTTTATCTCGGTTCCCACATTTCTCCTGCTCCTCCCTTCCTATCACCCCTTGTTATTTTTAAATATAAATAACATCAGATTGAACATTAGGCATGAGTGAAAAAAATGGCTTACACAATTCATGATTCACAGAATCCTTAACTGTGTAACCAAAATTACCAGGACTCATTGGCCCGCAAAAGATGATCACTTAGCTACAAAACTGCAAAAAAGGATGAGAAGCAACTATTCCACTTTCGAAATGTTGATGGGTTTTTTGGAAGACAGCATATTACCCAATGTTTTTCATGGTCTTCATTGCCATCATAAAATAATTTCTAAGATAATTACATTCAGATTCCTGGTGGTCATAATTTGTGGTCCTTATGGCTAGATTGATCCCATGTCCACCTCATGAAAAAAATAGATATTAATGTATCTCTACAAATGAGGATTTAAATATAGTGTGTGGTAAGATTGTAGTTGAATGAAAAGGGTCATTCAGAGAAAGATCTTCCGATACGAATTACTGGGCTGTGACTCCACACGTTAGTTAGAAATCACATGAATGAACAGCTTTTATAATAATGCCTATCGGTGTGCAACCAGGTGGAACAAATTGGAAGTTCAGATGGTCAACCTCGAGTTTGCATCGCTGATAAATGTGTTGCATTTTTAAATGCAGACCTTGCATGAAGGCTCCGTGGAGGGACACAGTAATTACTCTTGGATCTATGAGCCATAGAGTCTCAGATACACACATCCTCGACTCGTCCCTTGTCTTGCCAGATGGCCCCTGAGTAAATAATAAAGGAAAGGAAAGTTTGGAGAAAATCGGGTGCCAATAAATCTTTATTTACAAAAACAAGCAGAGGGCCAGATTTTCAAATGGTGTGTGGTTGACTGATCTGGAAATACATTTGAAGCCTCATGTCAATCAAACAGACTCTGATGGTTATGCACTGTGGTGCTTAGAAAGTGCAAGAATGTGATTATCCATTTCTTTAATATTTTTCTTGCTCCTATCCTGCTATCCCTTGGTACCCATCAATCTACCTGCCCCAGCCCTCTCCTGCTCTGCTCCCTCAACCTCAGATAACCACCTTTCCCTCTCAAACCCTTTAGATTCTTCCATGGTCAACTCCTTTACATTCCCCATGAGTGAGATCATGCTGAGGGTTTTTCCATGCCTAGGTTAATTCACTGCATATAGCTATCACCCGTTCCATCTGTATTGCTGCAAAGTACAGAATTCAATTTTTGATAGATTTGCAAAAGCTCTAAAGGATTTTGCAAGGAAAAACATGGATGTAGGATTAGGTTGAGCGCGGCACTAGGGGCTCATGCACAGCTTAGTGGGAACATGTTTGGAGAAAGGTGTCCTCGTGTGGTGCGAATGTCACAGAGGGTGTTCCCACAGACCAAGCTGTGCCTGGAAAATGTAACTGTATGGGATTCCTGCCTTCAGGTGGTCCTTTGGAAAAGCCTGGGTAAGCAGCCAATGAATGCATTTGCAGTTATATGACATGTCCCTTTCCATAATCATGCATTATAAATCTCTGCAGTGCTCTTCCCTTCGAATAGATTCAGTCTGTTGTTTTGTATCTTTATTAGTCTAAGAGTCAAGGATCTCCTGAAGTTGACTCTTGTGTAAATTTCCAACTTTGCATCTTGCTCAGCTATCAAAATGCTCTCTAACGCTCTTGGATACACTGCTTATGGTCAAACTGTTCTGAACCTAGACTTTTATTCTTTTCTGCTTGGATTTTCCTCCTCTTTCTCCTTCCTAAATCCTTATCTGTTAAGTCCCAAACCTCGGTCTTTGCTACATTTTGCAAGAATAAGTCCCAAAAAATGATTCCTTTGGTAGAAAAGCTTGACCATTATAGGTCAAAAGCAATGAATTTATTTCATCTGCAGTCTTCATTGCTGTTGTTTATATGTGATACACCTATGATTTCTTCCAGAAATATAAAGACCTACTACTGACTGTTATTCCTAAGGTTATTTGAAAATCTTGGAAATAATTTTGGCCATTAAAGTCTTTCATGCTCAACCAAAATGATAATACCTGTGCTAATTTTTAAAAGTGCATGTGTCCCAGTATAAGCACATTTTAGAGGACACAATTATTTATTTACCTCCTTGATTTGCAAGAGGTACTTAGTACCAATGGAAAAATAAAGGCAGCTCATGAAGTTCAATCTTAAACCAAATATGTAATTTCAAAGTGTGTAGAAATCCAATGATGCCATCCATAGGGTTGAGGGTGTTGCATATTTTTTTTCACTTTTAAAATAAAATATATAGTCTGAGCTCTTAGATGATCCCCTGAAAAGCAGTCTTTTAAAATGCTGCTTTAATTTTCTAATTCTCAAGCTATTAAGGACCATGGAGCTTGTAATCCTAGATACTTGGTAGGACCACGCTGCATGGTTAATTAGGAATGAGACTTTGTGAACTCAGTGTTTCTCATCTGGCTTTTAAAGGTGTGTGCCATCTTTATGAAAATTCTCACATCAAACAGTCAAATTTGAAATCCAGGGCAGAGAGCATGCATTCAATGTTAGGTAAAGGTTCTTTCAAAATAAGTAAAAAAAAAGAAGCAAACTGTAATTATTTTTTCACACCTTCCTCAATTGAAATCCAAAGGAAGAAAGATGAGTGTTTTTTAAATCTCAATTATCCAAGTCCATTAAAAGAGTGATCAGAGAAGGCTTGAAGTGTGTGACAGAAATTTAATCTTTTCTGGGGTATATTTGTTTGTTTTTTTGTTTTTTTGCATTTTTCCAACATTTTTCTTCCTATGACTTTAGTTACTGCTTTGGTTCTGTGATAATAATTTAATGAAGGGACATCAACTTGCAAAAAATGTATACCCATTGAATGCATTCTTAAATCTAAAACTAAAATTGAGAGTCTGTGAGGGGACACAGTGATACAGATAGCATCTTTATCCCATCTTCCACTCACAAAAAGGCACTGGACTCCCCTGGCTGAGCTTTGTACATAGTAACTATATCTCTAATGGTTTAGGGATGATGTGTCCCCAAAAGCTCATATGTGAGATAATGCAAGAAGGTTCAGAGGTGAAATGATGGAGTTATGAAAGGTGTAACCTGATAGTGGATTAATCCACTTGTATGGACTAACTTGGTGGGGACTGCAGGCAAGTGGGTGTACCCGGAGGAGAAGGTCAGTGGGCTGTGCCTTTGGGGACTATATCCTGTCTCTGGCTTCTCTTTCTCTCTCTGCTTCCTGGTGCCAGGTTTTGAGAGGTGTAACCCAATCAGTGGATTAATCCACTTACATAGACTAACTGGGTGGTGACAGCAGGTAGGTGGAGTGTGGTTGGAGGAGGGTGTCAGTGGGCTGTGACTTTGGGGACTATATTCTGTCCCTGGCTTCTTTTTCTCTCTCTCTCTGCTTTCTGGTGCTAGGTCCTGAGAGATGTAACCCAATTAGTGGATTAATCCACTTACATGGACTAATTGTGTGGTGACTGCAGGCAGGTGGGGTGTGGTTGGAAGAGGTCACTGGGCTGTGCCTTTGGGTACTTTATCTTATCCCTGGCTTCTCTTATCTCTCTCTGCTTCCTGGTGCCAGTTCCTGAGAGGTGTAACCTAATAGTGGATTAATCCAGTTCCATGGACTAACTGGGTGGTGAATGCAGGCAGGTGGGGTGTGGCTGGAAGAGGTCACTGGGCTGTGCCTTTGGGGACTATATCCTGTCCCTGTCTTCTCTTTCTCTCTCTGCTTCCTGGTGCCGTGTCTCAAGGTCCTCTCCTCCTCCATGCCCTTCCACCATGATGTTCTGCTAACCTATATCTTTGGAATTGGCCAACCACAGACTGAACCTCTGCAACTATGAGCTCTAAATCAACTTTTCCTCACCTAATTGTTCTTGTCAGGTATTTTAGTCACAGAGATGAAAAACAAAAAAAGGAAACTAAAACAACATCTAATTTTGGAAGTTATTCCAACCATCTGAAGGACAAAATCGACTGAATTTCCCTGTGATAATCCGACCGTCTTTGTGCCTGATGTTGCTCACATTCTGTGTTCTTGATTATTGAGTCCTCAGTGAGAGTTTTGACACAAGTTACACAGCCCTGGTGAAGTAGAGGGCCATTGTGGTGCAATCCGTGCCTGCCTGGTTTTACCTCTTCGTCCACACGTATTCTCCCTCCTTTGACAGAGAGCATCTTATCTCTGTTGGATTTCCTGCAGGTTAGCTCAATACATAGTATACACCAGATGTTCACCATGTGCATCAAATAACCAGATATGAAGGGAAACACCATACAATTGAGTCAGAGAGGAGAGAGCGCATTGTGTACATGTAAATTTGATTACCGACCCTCAATCTGAACTCATAATTTCCACCTCTCACCAGCTTTGTAGTTCCTACAAACAGTGTTCAACACGTATTTTTATTTTTTATACTTCATTTCTCTTCAGATTCTTAGGAAGAGAGGATTCAATGTTGATACTCTTTCATGCCACAATTGCCTTTAGGTTGCTTCTCGAAAGTGTACCTTGCCTTTGGTGACGTGAACAACTTCACGTTTGCGGTTATTTTTGTTTTCTTTTTATTTTTCTTTCATTTATTCATTTATTCATTTTTTGTGGGTACTAGAGATTGAAAGTATGGGTCCTGAGACACTCAGCCACATTCCCAGGTCTTTTTATTTTATTTATTTTATTTTTTAAGGGAGAGAGAGAGAAAATAACAGAGAGAAAGAGAGGAATCAGTTTCATTTATTATTGCATCTGAGATCAGTTTCTGTGACACTTAGTTGTGTATGTGGTGCTGGAGTTTGAATCCAGGTCCTTTTGCATGGCAGGGAAGTGATCCAAACACTCAGCCACTGCTCCAGCTCATTTTTTTTTTTAATTTTGAGACAGGGCTTCACTAAGGTCCTGAGGCTGGCCTCAAACTTGCAATCCTCCTGCTTAAGCCTCCTGACCCAGTGGAATGATAGGCATGTGCCACCACATGCACCGGTGGTTACTTTTCTAGGATATGCAATAAGCTACTCCGAAATTAATTGCTTTTCAGAGGGAGGGGAGGAGCATTGAAGTAGAACTGCTTCTAGCAATTTAAACTGTATTCTTGGAGCTTCCGTAGTGTTTAAAGATTACAGAAAGCCAAAAATGAACGGGGAATAAAATTGGTGTGGGTGATATAAGACCCATTCTACATGTTTATTCAAAGGCATTTTGTGATATCCAAATTTACTCCCAATAAGTGTGAACTGTTTGTGAGGTGGACAATGTTTTCTATTCTGACCTGTACTAACAAATGCACTAGAATTTGGAAACATCTATAATTGCTTTTGTATACAAACATCCTCAAAAACAGACTTTCTTTCCGGAACAGTTGTTGGAATAGTGTTGACCTTCTCAGGGTGCATGATACCACACACGAAATGCTTGCAGGAACTGGGCATCCATCCCAAATTAGTGGTCACTCTGCCCGGTTATCATACCCACACTATGCATGTCCTTCCTGTTTTGATTTCTTGTGACATTCCCTGACCGATATTTAGTGATGAGGTAGGCGACTCTATTCCCCAGCTGCCCAGATTCCCCTTAACACATCACCGTGTCTGGAAAATGGTGTCAGAACTTAATGCCAATGATCCTCATCAAGCTGGTATTATTTTGCTTTTTTTAAAGCATAGAGAGAGAATTTTTTTTTAGGAAAGTTAGATACACATGCAAAGGAGGATGCAGAAAGTCCCCAGAGAGAGAGAAGCAACTGCCACTTGGGCTGGGGGTCCAATTTCTCTCTGTTTTTTTTTTTAAAGAAAGAGTTGAGTTGTTGCACACTCATAAATGTGTATAAACTAGCAGTGTGATATGCATTTGATCCTAAACCAGAGTCACTCCATATCACCCACATCCCAGTCACTAGATTCTACTATATTGTACCCCATAAGAGATATAAACACACACACACACACACACACACACACGGCTTTGAATTTTCCAGAATTAAACAATTGCATAAATATTTTTTTAATTCTCAGGGGGGTAAAGAGTAGGTTACATTGCTTATTGTCTCCTTAAACCCCTACCTATCCTGCCTCCCTCTTCCCTACCCCTACATATTTCTGGTTCCCCTAGGTTATGCGTCACTTCGACTTTGCTGAGTCTAGTGCATGAACTTGACCTTTCACCCAAGCCTGGCTTTAGTTCCCGCCTCCACAATCGACGAAAACTATTTCACCCTTGAGTCTCTGGGTTTGGTCAACTTCACTCAGCATGTGGTGACAAAAATCTCACTAAAAATGAAATTTGTGGAATGTCTACTATGCAAACAATACAATATTTTTTTTACAAGAGATTCATTCTGCAAAAAATCAAAATGTGCATGAAAACAAATGAGCTTCACTTGGTCATTGACCTTACGAAGTCCTGTGATTGACGGTGCATGCTTATGTGACAGATGGCATGGTGGATGGAATTAATGGATAGACATACTGGTGACCGAGAAATGACCGTGCCCTTCTCTGCTGGTAACGCAAAGGAAAACTGAGATTCCAACCCACTCGTAATGTTTCTGAGACTCAAGTTTTCAATTCTGTAAATATTTAAACTAAACTCAGGATTGCATTAAAATAGGTTACAAAATTTAATTTGTAGCTTTATATATCTTTTACAAATGTCATAGGATGAATATGTGTTCATATATCTGTATGATGTCAAAATATGTGTATATATTACTATACAAGTATATTTATGTTTACATATAAATATTTATGTATTTCTATTATATATTTTATAAAATTATCCATGATAATTATATTTTATATCATTTCATATTATAAAATAATTTTTTACATAATGAAATCATATATAAGGGTATTTGAACATATATTTATGTTTCATAATTATATATGTATATTTGAAAATACATATTTATATTTCATGATAATTAATATATATAATAAACAATTGCATAAATATTTTTTTAATTCTCAGGGGGGTAAAGAGTAGGTTACATTGCTTATTGTCTCCTTAAACCCCTACCTATTCTGCCTCCCTCTTCCCTACTCCTACATATTTCTGGTTCCCCTAGGTTATGCGTCGCTTCGACTTTGCTGAGTCTAGTGCATGAACTTGACCTTTCACCCAAGCCTGGCTTTAGTTCCCATATACTATATATATAAAAAGCTCTAATCTTATTACATTTCTGAAGAGAATAGTGCTCTAAACTGAGTAAGGTTGCGCAACCTGTAACCCCAGCAATTGGGGAGGCAGAGGCAGGAGGTTTGTAATTTTGAGGCTAGCCTCAGCAACTTAGGGCTTAAACAACTTAGCAAGACCCTGTCTCTAAATTTTAAAAAATGTTGAAATAAAAATCAAGTGGAGATGCAGATTAGTGGTAAAGCATCTTTAGGTTAATCTCCCAATACCAAGAAAAAATAAAACTCTAAAATCATGATATTATTTTCAGTAGTTACCATAAGTGATATATTGGTTGATCCATTTAATCATTTAATTTTTTTAAGAGACAGAAAGAGAGAATCAATTTTTTTAAAGTTATTCATGTGGGCTTCACTGTTCTGAGACTTCATTTTGTACATGTAGCTGGGGTTTGAACTCACGTACTCAAGCAAGCCCGGCAAGTGCCATAACCACTGAATCACCGCTCCAGCCCCCATTTAAGTTTTTATGGATATCCCACATTTGGGATGATAGGATCTTCATGCCTAACTGGCAATGAAGCTCCTTCATTGATTGTTTATTAATCCCTTTACAAGGGATCAAAGTAATTACCTAGTATCACACGGTTGTAACCAATTCTTTTCTCTTTGGCAAGACTTTGAAACTAGCTTGCACTATGTGTCCTCTGTGTACACAATTCAGTGGACGATGTACAACAGTCAATGTTTGAAAGACGGAATTTCAATGCAATGGAGTTTTGCTGGTAATTGTTACACCCAGGAACAACTGCTTGAAATTATAATTCACTCCTAACTTGCAAATTCTGTTTTCTGATCTAAGTTCCCAGAAGTATTGAATACAAATCACTACAAGTGCAAATCAGCGTTCAATTGGCATTTGAAAACCAGTATTAGACATATTCCTTCAAATTCCAAGTAAAATTGCAAAGTTAATTCACATTTCAGTTGAAATTTCAAAGTCCAATAGCCCATCTAAGCACCATTACACCTAATTGCTCAAGTTCTAACATCAGTATACTTCCACGATGAAAATATCATACCACAATAATTGTATATGAAATAACAATAATACCTATTATACCTGTGGATTTTTTCTTGCAATTTCCAGCTCAAAATGCACTTCTGATTGTCAATTCTAAAGAGTACTATTGTCTTATTATTTTATACTGTTATTCCTATTGTCACTTGTACCGTTATTTATCCAAGCAAAGACCATTACAGTTATTATCTTAAGTTGCAAATAACACTTTTGATTTTATTAACTCTGGTGCCAAATCCAATTCCAATTTGGAAATGAAATGTCTCTTTGTATCCAGTACTGGCTGTATTTTGAGTTTCAATGCCAAATTATGCTTAGCTGAATCTTCCAGGGTTTTCCTCGGTGATCTGTGATTACACACTGTTGTGAGAATTGGCTTTCAGTTTGGAAGAGCACGCCTTCCCTTAAGCTAAATTACTATCTCCAGTATCTAAGTGCCTCCTGCAACAACCGCATGTTGGATACATGCCTTCCAACAACAAGTCACACCTGGGGTCTTCTTGATTCAACATCAAATCATACAATCAAAAGGGACTTGGAAACCAGTACTGCAGAGCTTAGCAGGAATTCCAAACAGTGCAGTCAGAATTTGACGCTGCGTAATATATCAACACTACAAATTTTATAACAATCGCCTCTCGTCGAAATTCCAAAGAGCACCGCCGTTCTTAATATGTCATATTCCAATTCTGATATGCAAATATCTCTGCTACCATAGGTATCATTATTAGCTCAAATTGGAAGTAATGAATGCATAAGTATGCAAATTCCAAACAGCCGAAGCTCGTTTCTAAATCTGAATTCCAAATGGGAATCATTTACATGTGGACTCAAATCCCAATACAAATTCCAAAATCTAAATAAAACTGATAGTAGACTGCAATGAAGTTTTGATTTCTAATCTCCAATAACGCTGAAAGAAGATTGTCAATAAATCTCTTTGGTACCAAGCTCCAACGCAGTTCCTAACTGAAATCCTCTCCCAATTCCGAAGTGGGGATAATCATAAATAATTAGCAGTTAAAATGCTATATTAAAGCAGGTCAGCTTATTGGGATTCACGTTCCAATGCCACTTCCAACACCAAAAGCTGTCTGACTCTACGCAACCACATAACCATTACCTGAAACACCAAATACCACCAAAAGTCTTATCAACTTGAGTTCCGATGCTGAATCCCAAATCCAAATAACTTGGGTCACAAGTTCCAGCAAACTAGTATTTCAAATTGTGAATAAAATTAATGTGATTGTCAGTTCAAATTTTACCTGAAAATATCAATTTTTAATGTAAATATGGACAAGGGTATTGGAGAATTGATTAGCTCAACTTCAAAGTAACACTGCACTTACGAGCATATAGTCTTAAGAATCACTTCAATTTTCAATTAAAACTGCACTACATAAACGCATCTTTTTTTTAATTTTTTTTTTATTTTTGAGCAACCTTACAAGATTTTAACAAAACAATATAAAATGTGTATAACATGTGTATATATTCTGGACATTGCAACTATCCCCAGGAGTGCATCTTTTAACGGTATATTGTCCTAGCTATCTATAGAAATTCCAAGAAGCACTATACGTGTATTAAATTCCAAATAGCCTCCATGAAATGCTGGACCCAATTCCAGATCACCAATGTATTTCGTCATTTTGATGAATGAATGCTGTAGTGTTCTTTAGGTAAAGCTGAAATTTATAAATGTGCTCCACATGGTCTATGGATTCACACTCATTATAAATAACAGTAATGTGCTTGTTCATTTGATTATATTGTAAAATTTAAATTTGGGATTAACTGTATGGAATTTCCATTTGAAATTTCCAAATCCAAGACACCAACGGCAAATCCTAGTAAAAGTGATTCAAAATGGCAATAACACTGGGTAATTATTATCTCAAGTTTCTACTTAAATTCACAATATAAATAAAGCTGATCACAATCCCTTGTACACTATCTGAAATACTGAAAAAAGAGGAATAATATTGATTTAATTTGAACTTGAATAAAAGGAAAATTCAAATTTCTGAATTATAGCTATGTATTTATTGAATTCTTAATTAAAATTTAACAATATGAATATGGACAAAATGGGAACTGAAATATGTATTAATCTCTATTCCAATAACTCTGGCATGTTTATTAGCTGATATTTCCAATTAGATTCCACTGATCAAGAATGTCTGGTAACCAAGATACTATTGTACATATTTATTCAAACTTCCAGTAACATTAATGATTTTTTTCAAATTTTCCGTTCACAATGCTTTCTCTCTACGATCTAATCCCAAATAACACTGTTTGCCTTATTAATTCAATGTGTAATTCAACTTCTCAAACCCAATAACTTTGATGATACTGACTGCCAAGAATTAGCACAGCGTGAAATATCCATCAAGGACACAGCCAAAGTGATTTCTTATGTTAAGCCTTGATACAATACCTATATATATAAAAAAAAATAGTTACACCTGTTTTATGTGCTGTGACCATGAGGTGCTATGTTAAAAACAGTTCTTCTTCAGTTTCAAACCTATAATTTCTGGTGTTCCTTCTTATGATACATTTTTTTAAAATTCACGCTTTAATTATATACATAAGTAATCATGTATGCACTTTGCATAGTTTGGTCAATTCTTCCCCCTTTATCCTATCCCTCCTTTTTCCTGCTCAATCTCCTATAGCTGAATGCTTACAGAAATTGTGCTATGTAGACACAGTGGAGTTCTACTCAGCCATGAAGAAGAACGGAATTATGACTCTTGCTGGTAAGTGGAGAACAGTGGGGAATATTACGCAAGTGAAAACAAAACAGACTAAAAAAGTCAAGCGGAGCATGATTTCTCTCGTATTCAAAAGCTAGACAAAGATGGGGGGATAAATGTGGGCAATTTGATATCATCAGAGTAAAGGAATCATCAATGAGATTATCAGCATTTAATAACTATTTATTTTGTACAACATGCATTGAAATGTGAACCATGTTTATTCTGTCCTTGTTTTAAAAACATATTTTATTTCTAAAGGATAGAGTACATCCTGGGTGTTTCATAAAAATGAAGGCAAGAAAAAAATAAGTTGTTTGGAAGTTGTTCCTATTTCTGTTAATTAGAAATATAAAATAACAAAATGCAGGAGAAAATGAGGATTTAATGTAAGTGGAATAAATATTTTAACAATCAGGAATCCATATTTAGGGTTCTTCTTTTAGGCAAAGAAAAGAGTGAAATATATATTATTTCTATTTTTTTCCGCTATGTGTGCTAAATTTATTTATTTTTTAAAAAAAGAGAGAGTGACAGAAAGTTTCTTCATTTGTGGGTTTTTTTTCCCCTCTACTTAGTTGTGCGTGTGGTGCTGGAATTTGATCCCAGGTCGTCATGCACGCGAGGCCAGCGCTATACTACTAAGCCTCTGCTCCAGCCCTGTGTGAGCTAAGTTCATTATGGTATTTTGGGAAATAAGAGTTTAGTTACTGTGATCTATTTATACATATTTTATGTAAATATAGTACAATATAAATATATGTATATATAAGTAACTTGTCATACCTTAACTTTTTTATAACAGAAAGCTAACATACCATCTTTCCCTGTCGATTTAAGGAAATGCGTTTGTAATTGTGACGTCATTCTGGTTTTTTTTTTTTATGTAACAGTAAAAGTGCATGAATTGATAAACTGAGTTCCTACCTCTGCTTATGATAAGACTTATTTTAGAAGAAACTATGATATTGGAAAGATATTATTTCAAGCAAATGGTCAAGAACTTCTCAATGATTTCTAATATTTCATGGCACCTCCTTCATTTCCTAAGTATTAATTAAGTATTTTCGAAGTATTAACCTAAAAAAGAGGTGCTGGTAAAAGCATATTTTATGAGCAAACTTTACAAAGAAAACCTTTATTTTCCCCCGTATTATACATCTACTAAATATAGACGTTATGGTGTAGATATAGAATATTTTAATAAATATATGTTATATGTAGATGCATGTATTTGTACATACGAATGTTAGGTATGTATATGGAAAAATATTCTGTGCATACACAGATATATGCAAACATAATATATATAGAATATAGTATATATTTATATAGAATATAAGCAATACATTTAATTTATATATATATATTTATATCACTTTATGTAATGCTACTAAGAAAATTTATTCAACTTTCCAATCCTATGTACAGATATCTCTGTTGAGATACTTTCTGTGAACAGAATATAGACTATTAAGACATTTTTCTGCAGTGTTTGAAATTCTGATTTGAAAGCTGACTGATATTCCTTCCAGGGAAGATCATGGATCAAAGAGTCCCTTGAGCCATGCTCTTGAATAAAATACAACCACCTTGAAAAATAAACGGAATCGCCCTGTAGAACTTCTCTGATATACAGGCAGAGAAGAAGCAAAAAAAACCATCGGGAATAGAACTGGGTGTCCCGTTAGAGGCACGGTGGCATTGTATGGAAAGCCCATCATTAGCACTTATAAACAATAAGAAAAAAAATCTATAGGAAACTTTTATTTGCATGATCTTCTAGTGTGTTTGGATTGCTTTGAAAATTTCCATTAAAATAGAAGAAAGCTCAGTGCAGTAGAGGAAGGAAGGAGGAAGGAGAGTAGGAAGCATTAGGGACTGAATGACAAGC
Source organism: Aplodontia rufa (assembly GCA_004027875.1). NCBI lineage: Eukaryota > Metazoa > Chordata > Mammalia > Rodentia > Aplodontiidae > Aplodontia > Aplodontia rufa. The sequence continues at coordinate 4,916 of PVKS010023820.1, read as the reverse complement.
AATTACACTCCATGCTTGTAAAATTCATCAAAATGAGTCTCACCGTTACGTATCACTAAAAATAACTGGTAAAAAATTACAGGAAATGAATGCATGAATGAAAAGCCGAAATCTAATTTGCATTTCTTTAATTGCCTGAAAAACGATTCCTTTTTAAAATGGAGAACCGGTTTTTCTTTCTGCAGAAACCAGGGGTCCTGTGGCTTGTGCTTTGTGGAGCTGGGACTCAGACATGCCGGAAGGGACCTCAGTGATATTCAATGCACATTTGGGATGCTTTTTAGGCACAGATGCATTTTGTTTTTTAACCTATGTAAAACTATAAAAGCATCTAAGCTGTGTTCTGTCCTGATGTCAAATCCCAGGCCAGGTCTGGATTGGAATCTAGTGTTGTATTTTGTCCCTCTTCAGCATCTCTGCTCTCTATCCCAGCACCGGAAATGCAGTGGCCACGTTGGATTGTCTCACTCTTCTCAGATGTCAAAGACAATAGAAATGGCCATGCTCACCCCTCGAAGACTTGAGTTTCCTTCCCACAGCAAGGACAGGTTTAGCAATCACACAAAATAGGCACACGCCAATTCTTTACATGTATATGGGAGTAATTCACAGATCAGGGGCCGGAGTGCTGCCTCAGTGGTTGGAGCACCTTCCCTGGTATGCGTGAGGATGTGGGCTCAAACCCCAGCACCACATACGCAACTAAGTGTTGGAGAAACAAAAGGCAGATGAAAACAAGATAAAATTGATTTTCTCTTTCCCTCTGTGTGTCTTGAAAAAAGAAAAGAAAGAAAAACAAAGAAAATGACACTTCTGGATTTACCAACGTTTTTTCTATGTGTTTGTTTAACTTATAGTCACTTTGTGTTTTAATATCCTAGAACAATTTGTGGTATAAGGACCAAATTAATAGTTAATAATCATGCTGGGAAGGCTGAGGCATGCTGGTGATTCCAAGTACTTCAGAGGCTGAGGCAGGAGGATTGGAAGGTTGAGGCCAGTCTTGGCAACTTAGGAAGACCAAGTGTGAAAATTTAAATAAATCAATAAAGACGTGTGGTGTAAGTAAGTGATGAGCACTTGGTTTCTATATGTTGAGCTGTGGGTTGAATTCCCTAGCACAACAAAAAAAGCTTAAAATAGTTGTGATTATTCACCTTCAGAGTCTTAGATATGCAAATAATTTGCATGAAGCTATTAAATTAAAACAGAATTGCTTAGGAGAATCCAGTAAACATGATATGTTACCATTAACTTGGATTTAAAGTGGAAATTAATTTTTTTATCATTTGAAATAGAACAGAGTATAAAATAGATTTCAAACAAGTGGGAAACTATGTCGCGGAAATGAGATTTCAATGTTTCGAAACCTTCATTATTAAAGGAAAATAATGCATCATTTAAGAGAAGGGGGATAGGGAAGGTGGCTTCCTGATATTCTGCCAATAAAATGATATTCACTTTTCATTCTCTAGTTTAAAGAGAGAAAAAAAAAATTACAACTCTGGGCAGGAGAGATGGAATTTGTAGCACTATATAATCATGTGACGGATAGGGAATAAAATCAAAGGTTTCTTGTTGTCTTCATTAACCATTCATAAAAATATCAGTTTTTCCCTCCTAAGGACATTTAAATTCTGCAATTTCCTGGAGGTGAGCTTTATTTCTGCACAGATCCCTGAATTTTGGACACATTGTATATAAATTGTATACAAATCGCAGCTGCAAACTCTCTGCAAGCCAAGAAGTTTGGGTGCTACGAAGTTGCAATCCAAAGTCCAGGAATTAAGATGTGCATCTTCCTGTTGATTGCTAGGTTGGATGGAGAGTTCAGGTGCTGGTCAGTTCATGATCTCGGACACCGGTCCCGAATCACAGCCGCAGGGCGTGACAGATGGTTCCCTGGCCAGTCCCTTTTGCCAGCGTGCTTTTATTTTCTAAGAAAACTCATAAAACCTCTCCTAGACCTTCACTACCTGCATCAATGCCTCTGCCTGTCTGATTGTTGTCTGACTTTAAAAAGCCTCGGAGCAGAACCTCATGAAGACTAGAGCTGAGCGTTTTCAGTGTATCCCATATCGAGCAATCACATCTGATTTTGACTATCAGAATTTGGACAAAACACATTATTTGGTTTTCTACAGAACTTAGAGTATAACATAATATATATCCCAGAACAATGTAGCAAGGTAGCAAGAACTATTCCCTGCTGCATTTGGATAACAGACAGAGTCCAGAATTGGCCCAGGCACATGGAATTCGGAGTTACGCAAGCTCTGCCTCAAAGACAATAGCAAGAAAAACATTTCAATGGTGGATTCCACCATTGTGCACAAGGAGGGTGAATGAACGAAGGAAGGAAGTGAGTAAGAAATACCACCATCCGTCATGCACACTTTGGAAGATTAACTTTGATTTAATTCATGCAGAGCTTTACAAACTCTTGAGACTAAGGTTATTATATTCTCCATCTATTTAGTCTTTGTGATGAACTTTTCAGTTGTTAAAGCCACCCTGTCTGTGGTATTTTGTTATAGTAACTGCAGCAAAAGAGATTGTAAGCTTTATCACCCATCCCAGGTGGAACATTGCTCTAAAACCTACGTCTGGAATACAGCATTCTGCTAAATTCCAGGCTACATCCCATCAGGGTGAGGAAATGTGAATTGAGAGTTGATCTAAATCTCCCAGCACACTGGCTGTTGACCAGGTGCTAGTGTCTCTGTGGAGCTACTTCGGGGGACAGATGAAGGAATGGTTTCGGAGTCATTGTCATGTGAAATACGCTTTTCCTCTGTTGTTACATTCCATGGGCATCTGGACTGTGCAGAGGGTAAAGAGACATCTTAAGGAAGGTGTAGAAAGAAGCAATTTCTTTCCTGCCCATTTGGAGCAGTCACCCCTGTAAGGACAGCCATTAAGGATTTATTTAGTCAAAGTTTTCTATGCATTGGAGGCTTCAGACTGAACATGTGAAGACCAAGGGTGATGTGTTTTTATGCTCAGGTTCGATGGGGCATGGAGAGCCATGTGGAAAAGTGATTGCCCCAACGGAGGACGAGCTGATGACATGGGAGTGAAGCCCAGCAGAGCCCAGCTCCGCGCGTCCTTCTTGGCCGTTCTCGGCAGCCTTCCGTTGGTCCTGGGTGCCTGTGGATGGGTAATCTTACAAACGCCCATCAGATAACGTAGGTCAGCGGATTTCTTCATGGTCACGTTCAAGACGCAGACAGCAGGGGTGAAATCAGTCGAATTGGGGGCTTTGGGTCTTCTTTGCAGAAGAGGAATTCCAGCTTCTATGGAATGCCTTGAGATAAGAGAGTAGAAGCCGGAGATAGGAGGTCAGCAGAAGATAAAGGAGAAACTTTGTTTTTAGAAGCTGCTTCTGAGAACAAATGAATCATATTTCCAGGTATAATGACAAGGGCTGTGAAGGAATCACAATCTGTGGATAACAGACTGAGTTGCCTTTGTAAAAATTAATATATTTCTGAAAGTATATTATCATTCCTTCCTTCTCAAACAGTGCAGAAATCTAAACTTGCATTGTTTTTCCAGATACTCTTAAAGCATGCAATCAAATGTGAGCTCCTCCAGACGAATGCACTTGGGAGAAGGGTGTGAGCTACAGTGTTTCCAATATAGATCATGGCACAGAGAGCGTGACTGGTACCAAGCAGCTTGGAAGGAGCATCAGGCAGGTCCATGGTACCAGCCCAACATTGATCCATGGAGACAGTGCACAATGAAGGAGCCTTGAGAACCATCCATCCATTTTCCATGACTTCTAACCAACTCAGGGCAAACACACCCTAAACATCGATGAAGCTGTCTCACAGCTTCAAATTGGCTCATTAAACTGTCTTTTAGTTACCTTTTCATCACCACTGTGACCCAACATTTCATAACAACAATTACAGGAAGAAAAGTTTACTTGGGGCTCATGGTTTCACAGGCTCAGACCATGGTTGGCCGACTCCATAGCTCTGGTCCAAGGTGAGCAGAACATCATGGCGGAAGGGTGTGGAGGAGGAGAGCAGCTCAGGACCTGGCACCAGGAAGCAGAGAGTGCTCTGCTCACCAGGGACACAATATAAACCCCAAAGGCACAGCCCAGTGACCACACCCCACTTGCCTGCAGTCACCACCCCGTTAGTCCATGCAAGTGGATTAATCCACTATTAGGTTTCACCTCATTGGACCTGGCACCAGGAAGCAGGGAGAGATGCAGAAGCCAAAGACAAGATATAGTCCCCAAGGGCACAGCCCAGTGACCACCTCCTCCAGACACATACCACCTGCCTACAGTCACCGCCCACTTAGTCCGTGGAAGTGGATTAATCCACTGATTGGATTACAACACTCAGGACCTGACACCAGGAAGCAGGGAGAGATGGAGGAGCCAAAGATAGGATATAGTCCCCAAAGGCACAGCCTAGGGACTTACTTCTCTGACCACAATCAGCTGTCTACAGTCACCACCCAGTTAGTCTAGGCAAGTGGATTAATCCACTGATTGGGTTACACCTCTCAGGACCTGGCATTAGGAAGCAGAGAGAGAAAGAGAAGCCAGGGACAGGATATAGTCCCCAAAGACACAGCCCAGGGACCTCTTTCTCCAGCCACACCCAACCTGCCTGCAGTCAGCACCCAGTTAGTCCATGCAAGTGGATCAATCTGTGAATTAATCACATCTAATTCTTTCACTTGTGAGCATTCTTGCATTTCCTCACACATGAGCTTTGGGAGACACTTCATATCTCAACGATGACATACTGCATAGAAAAGATATGTTCCCAAATTTGAGTCTGTAATCAGTAGTTGGATTTGAAGAGAAGAACCTCTGAGATGTGCCTTGCTTTGGGACACTGTGCACTGACGTTTGAACACGAAGATGAAGTAGAATCACATTCTAC
>PVKS010023819.1:0-31870 GCA_004027875.1 Aplodontia rufa | reverse complement strand
AACTTGAAAAGGTTTGTTCTTTTGTTGACTAAAGTATGCCATAAGAGTCACATCTAGTTGGTTGATACTTTTATTCAAGTCTTTTATATAAAGGATTTTCTGCCTGCTATTCTGTGCAGGACTGAGAGTGTTGAAATTTCTGACTTAGTTATGTATTTCTTTTTCTTTTTTTGTTTTGATACCAAGGATTGAACCCAGAGGCATGTAGCCACTGAGCCACAGCCACAGCCCTTTTCATTTTTTATTTTGAGACAGTGTCTTGCTAAATTGCTTAGGGGCTTGCAGAGTTGCTGAGGCTGTTTTTGAATCTGTGATCCTCCTGCCTCCACCTCTCAAGTTGCTGGGATTGTAGGCATGCACCGCCATGCCCAGCTTTTTTTTTTTTTTTTAACTCTTCTTTGGCTATTTTGAAGGTCTGTTATTAGGAATATATGTACTTAGGATTGTTATATCCTTTTGACTTGTTGATTTCTTTATTATTGTGACACATCTTCGGTACTATTCTTTGTTTGGAAAGAAGTCTGATTTGTGTGAGGTTAGTGTGACTACGACGCCTTTGTCTGGTTCCTGTTTTGCGTGGTGTTTTCTGTCTTTCTACTTGAAATCTACCTGTGTCTTTATATTTAAAGTTCACTTTTGTAGATAGTGACAGTCTCAGCCTTTTCATTTTGCTGTTTAAATAATTCACGCAGTGTAATTATCAGTATGACTTGTGTTTAAGTCTACCATGTTGCTAGTTATTTTATAAATTCTATGTTTTCATTTTAAATAAGTTTATAAAGATTTTTAGTTTAAATACAAAATGTCATTTGGTCTCATGCACATAAACAATGTTTTTTGGAGGAGATTAATAATGTTTAAGAGTACAAAGGCATGCCAAGACTGACGATACTGAGATTGCTCAGACAGATAGGAGCCCAGCAATTCCATCTTCAGTCTCACCTCTAAGCAGCTGGCTAAATTTATACATCTAAAACTTCTGATCACGTTTCCCCTGCTGCAAAAAATAGCGATTAATTGTTGTGTATGGAATGGGGGCACCCTTTATAACCTCGCTGGCATTTAAGGTCTTTAACAATGTGAGCCAAAATTCACAGCTTAGTCATCTTTTTCATAATTGTTCTCACATACGCTGCATTTAAGGTAGCATGTTCCCCAGCGCACACTGTCCTTTCTGGTTGTTATTTGTCACTTAGCTCTGTCTGGAATATCGTTTCCCAGTTGTCAAAATTAATCTCCTTTTTCACAGTGGATCTTCTCAGCATTTACCACAGTCAGTTTCATATTAGTTTCTTATAGACGTGTCTTTGTGTTAGACATAAGAAACAGTATATTGTATTTATGTTTCTGTGCTGGTGTCCACAGTCCTTATTTCTTTAATCGATCTAGCATCTTGTGAGGTAGGTATGGTATTATTAACACCAAAGGTTACACAGCTTATCTGAAGCCCTATAATTATCAAGTTGTGAACATGATACTGAGTGGAAGACTGAGTCCTTCAGTAAACTGAGTACAGAGGTCTTGCTACTCTGTCCCATTTCCTTGATGTCAGCCAGCATTTGTGGATAATGGTTTAAGTTCCTCAATTCACCTTCGTTGAATTGCTCTCATTGAGTTCATTCCATTCTTTCTCCCTTAACAGAGTGAATAAAGTGGCATTTGTTGCATACCTGCTGTGATGAGTTGATAGAAACTTTATATACTTTTGTATTTAATTATTATTGTAACCTTCGTACTAATTCATTGAGGTAGGTGGTAGTGTTCCCACTTCAGACACGAGGAATTGAATTTCTGGAGGATCATTTTGAACTTGGGCCACTCTTTCTTCTGAGGTGGCCTCCTTGCCTAATTTGAGGGTGTGTGTAACTCTCAGATATTTCAAGTGTCACCTTCTTACGGCTGTTGATCATGGATGTTAATCATGGATGTTGAATGTTAATTTAAAATACCTATGCTTAGAATGTGTCATCTGAGCTTTCTAATTTACTGAACTTTTTATTTGTACTAATTCGTAATGAAACTTTTCCAGAAGGAGCTTATTTAGTAATTTTGTTTATTTTTATTTATTTTTTCTTAAGGCAGTATTTGGCAGTTGTATTCAAAGATAAACCCCTGGAGTTATGGGATGTTAGGACTTGTACCCTTCTTAGAGAAATGTCCAAAAATTTTCCAGTAATAACTGCTTTGGTAAGCTATTATTTAAAAACTAATTTATTTGGGGGAATACTGTGTGTGTCTGTGTGTGTGGGGGGGTGTGCTTTGAATAATTTTCTTTAGCATAAGTTAACATTACTGACGTGTTTTCTTGTTAAAAATCTGTTGAAGGAAGATGATCTCATTAAATGGAGATAACTCTTATTTTGTAGAATGGGTCTACTAAATATTATGTTAGTACAATTCCCTTTGGATATTGAGGAACTTGATAAGTATACTCTAAAATGTTTATGAAAGAAGAAAGGTTCTAAATAGCTAAATCATCCTTGAAGAAAGAGTAAATGTGGGAGGCATGGGTGAATTGGGGCCCACATTTCCTAATATTAACACATGTTACAAAACTATGGAAATAAAATCAGTGTCCTACTGACACAAGAACAGAAAATGGACCAACATGATAAAGAGCCCAGAAACTTAGGAATACTTAGGAACTGATTGTGCAGGACACAGCACACAAATCAAAGGGATGGCATGGTGTGTAGAAACAGGATTGGAGAAATATGGATCTCTGCTGTTCATGCCAGATACAGGAGGGTCTCCGCAGAATTAAAGGCATACATGTAAAAAAAGAAAACCGTGAAATTAACTAAGTAAAGAAGAATATTTTTGTGGCCTGGGGCAAGAAAGTATATTAGAAGCTCAAACTAAGAAAAACAAAAACCCCCACTAATGAATTGACTCCATCACAATTAATGCTTTCTGTTTGATGAAGAATACCATTTTCAAATAAGAAATGCTTCAGTGTCTAAAATTAATTAGGAACTCTTGGAAATCAACAGTGAAGAAACAGGAATCCCAATGAAAGTGGACGAAGTTTGTGAACACTTAATATATAGCAGAAACCCCAAAGGTCAACAAGCTATAAAAAATTCCAAGCTTCTTGGACATGGTTGCACATGCCTATAAACCCAGTGACTTGAAAACCTGGGGCAGGAAGATTGCAAGTTTGATGCCAGCCTCAGCAACTTCTCTAGACCCTGAGTTAAAATATAAAGGACTGGGAGTGTGGCTCAGTGGTAAGGACCCGCAGGCTCAATCCCCAGTGCTGCCAAAAAGAACAACAACAACAACAAAAACAATATGATTAGTTTTTAGAGAGAAAAAAAAGTGAAATAACCATGATATACCTTTTAGACTAACAAAACTTGGAAAATCAGATAGTGTGAGCTGGAGGTGAGCTGTAGGGCGTGGAATTTCTTGTGCACTGAGCATCTGGGCACAGACGTTCTCGACTGCAGCTGCTGAGCACTTGGTTATAAATGGACTTTTGCAAGGGTTCTGACTGCTATGTCATTTGTTGGGATGGAAGTTTGGAGGCAACTCAGTGTTCTTTGCTGAGAGAACAGATTAAAAATTGACAGATGCCTGTGGAGTGTTATCTAGCATGAAGAATCAATGGGGAGACTTAAAATACCTTAACAGTAATGAAAAGAGGAAAAAACAGAATGGTGCCCAACAGTACCACTTAGGGAAACTAGAAATACAATCATGTAAGGTAGCTCATTGTTACAGATGAGGTGGTACTGAATTAAGTGCATTGGAATAGGTGGGGATATAAGAGAATAAACCTGTGCCTAATGATGGGCCCTGACTCGAGGTACATGGGTAAGGGGTAGGCTGAGGACATAGGCGATTCCTAATTGAGTTCTTTCTTTTCATCTTGTGAAAGAGAAAGCGTCAAAATGTCCTTTTTGAAGTTTGCCATTAAGCTTTTTGCATTAAGCTCTAGAGCATTCATTCAGCCCTTCTAAAAAGAGGTAAAAATTTAAACAGTTCACATGCAGCAATAGGAGGTGGTTCTGGCCAGTGGGGTGTGTGCCCAATGTATTCTGGAAGGATACTTTGGCAGAGGAGACCTGGCACTTCTAAGTTTCTCCGTCTTTGCGTCACAGGAGTGGTCACCATCTCACAACTTGAAGAGCTTGAGGAGGAAACAGCTTGCTACCCGAGAAGCCATGGCCCGCCAGACCGTTGTGTCAGACACAGAGCTGAGTGTCGTTGAGTCGTCTGTGATCAGGTAAATGCCATTTCCTTCCAGTGTCATTTGTACTGCTGAGAACTTGATAAGTGTCATCCAGAGGCATCTGTAGTAGCAGGTTGGACAGTTTTTTGCATTTTTTTTAACACACTTGGTTTCATATTTTTACTACATAACCCAAATCTGAAAAGTTTATTTTTATGTTGCTTAGTACATTCAGTAACATGCATTACTGTCCACCCATCATTACCTCTTAGTGAATATGATCATTCTAGTGCCCTTCTGTCCCCTTCACTTCAGCTTCTAAAATTCAAATTAATGTCGCATACAGGGCTGGAGTGGTGATTCAGCAATTACAGCGCTTGCCTGGCATGGGCGAGGACACGGGTTCAAACCCCAGCACCACGTACACAGTAAAGTGTCAGAGCAATGAAGGCCATATGAAAAACTAAATAAAATTGATTCTCTTTCTCACTGTCCCTCTCTCTTAAAAAAAAAAATGAATTTAGCATAAACATAGGGATAGCTCATATTATTTTTACACACCATAGAAAATATCTTGGTATTTATAAATGTGCGTGTCATTACCATCCACTTCAACTTTAAAAATAGAATAAGACGATAAGAAGTCAATAATGGAACACCTCTCTTCAATTGAGTTCTGCAGCAAAAATAGCTTGTGTTAGGTCTGCATCACTGTTTTCCCCTGTGCTGTGTAAACTTTCTCCCATGGTGTAGCTATTTGGAAGTGATTTATATTTTTACATTATTAGCTGAGCAGGATTCATTTCAGACTTTTTAAAAGGTTTTGGACCTTCTGTTAATGCATCTGGACTGTGAGTAAGTTAGTTAATTATGGGCGTCACTCTAAGGAAAACCTCATCTACCTTATTTTCTCTATCCTAAAGCTTGTTGCAGGAGGCAGAAAGTAAATCTGAACTCAGTCAGAACATCTCTGCTCGGGAGCATTTTGTATTTACCGATAATGATGGCCAAGTTTATCATCTCACTGTTGAAGGAAACTCCGTGAAAGATAGTGCTCGGATTCCACCAGATGTGAGTCTAAGAGATCGCCATCAGAGTTCTTATCAAAGATTTTGTTGATCCATATTCATTGAAGGCGTAGTTAAGTTGGAAAGCTTCTTCAAAAAAAAAAAAAAATTTACTATTTTAGAAGACATTATCACTGATTAAAAAATTGCACCATTCTGCTAGAAAATAACATTGTAACTGTTTTGATTAACTGTTTGCCATCCACTACTCGTTTTTAACCCCATAATAATGGGTGTGGAATTACCTCCAATTTATCTCTCATGAAATTGAAAGAGAATAAGTAACTCTCCCAAGGCTACCTGGCATAGGTATGTGGCAGAACAGTGTTTGAAAGCTCAGTCTCACTTCATCGTCTGTTTATTTCTTTTTCAGGAATTTCGCTGACAGATGTAACTTACAGTCTAGTAGTAGTTTGGGGTGGTAGTACTCTCAGGTTGTAGGTATAATAGTATTACATTTATCTCTATACTGGTACACATATACCTATAGAAAGGCCACCCGCTTTTTGGCCTTGTGAAATCCCTAAACTAAGGTTTAATAGTTAGTCATTTGTGTCAACATGCATTTCACAGGTTGTTTTTAATAGATGGATTAAAAAATGTTTTTGTTAACTAATACAGACTACTGGATGGTTAAGCAGGGGGATGAGGAGATTTCTAGAAATGTCTCCATTTACCTACAGTTGCCGTCTAACACTGATGTTCTGGTGGAAGGCCAACCCTCCCCACTGCCATCAGGCTCAGGGTCTTGTGAGGTTCCAGGGCTTTAGTTATTTCAAAACAGTGGTGCAAACGAATACTCTTCCAGGATGGCTCATTCACTGCCTGTTACAAATTAATGCTGGCTGTTGGGAGAGGCCTCAGTCTTTCCTCTTTGGCTGCTCTCTGTAGGGCTGCTTGAATTCTTCATAGATTTGACATCTATATTGTATGTGAGAAATTGATTTTGGTTTATTATTTTTACTTTCTGGAATTGTTTTCCAGTGAATGTGATATAGAATGTAGGCTGAGGTTTTGTTTGTTTTAATCTAATATTTATCTTATCCTTCTCTCAAACATGAAGTATTTAACTTTCCTTTTGAGTTGAAACTTTCCCTCTACATTTTGGCCCTAGAACTGTAGAGTATATGAGATGGTATAAGAAAGGAGGAAGTTTGACATATCTTAAATAACGTATATGTGGAAGATTCTGTAACTGGTTGCGCTTATAGAAAGCTGAACAGAGAAGTGAGTATCTCTGCCTGTGCCGGCCTCTCTTGTGACCACTGAATGTGCTGTCTCACAGAAAGGCAGCCTGGGAGCACCAAATGGTTCCTTCTCTTGAGGTGTGGCTCTGCTGTGCTCTCTGCAGGCGCATGGCACATCTTCTCAAAGCTCCTTGGTATCTCCATTGCCTGTGCCCCATCAGCACACAGGTGGAGAGGACTGGACAGTCCTGGCAGGTGTACTGATGCATCACCATGAACACTGATTTCTAATGTCAGCTGTAACGTTCTACTTTCTTAAAGTTAAAAAGAGACTTCAAATGTGAGAATATTCAAGACTAAAAAGTGAAATTAAAGGCAGATTCTTAAATATGTTAGTATGGTCAAGAAAATAGAAATAATATTTGAGAGCATTGTATTTTGCTATATAGAATTTCATTTATTTAATATAAATAAGTTTCTTATTGAACTCAGTATAATATTAATTTTTAATCCAGCTTTTCCTTTGTTTCTGGGCAGCCACTTGGGTTTATGCAGTATTTGGTGTGGGTGCCAAATACTCCTAGCCTTTAGATGTCATGTGAATTTTTATATTGTTTATAAATGCAAAAATAAGATTTCTTTTAATCAGTAGGGAAGCAGCTGAGCAGTGATAGTATTTAATAGCTCTCCTGTGCTGACAGGCATTGCTTTAAGCCTTTACCTTTATGAATTTATTAACACTAAGACCATCTCCTCAAGTTTCATGAGCTTATCCTACTCTGTTAATGATAAATTCAAGACACGGAAAGGTTAAATAAATGTGCGCCAAATCCCATGCCAGTTGAAGTGGCAAAGCTGAGCCTAGGTTGGCTGCTGAGCTGTCCGCAGCACCACGTCTGTTCATCTGTGGGAACTGAGTTCTGTTCCTCCAGCTTGAACTTATCATAGTCATGTTTCATTCTTAGTGTTGCATTCCTGTTTGTAACTTTGCAGAACTTCCTGTGCATTCACACTGTGGAAATGCCTTTAGTAAACAGAATCTTCACACCTTTGTTATTCAGAAAAATCCCAGAAGATATCAATAAAGGATTTGTTTATCCTTTTGAAGTGAGAAATAAGTTAGAATCAGTTCTCTGGAGAGAGTTTGCTTTCTTCATTTCGTTTTCTTTCTTCTGAGATGTTTCTCCCTCAAGAGGCATCCCTTCTGTATTGGTAACTTACTTGTGTGTTCTTGTTGCTGTTGTTTTCTAGGGAAGCATGGGTAGTATTACCTGCATCGCTTGGAAAGGAGATACATTAGTGCTTGGAGACATGGATGGAAATTTAAATTTTTGGGATTTGAAAGGCAGAGTATCCAGGTATGAGCCAAGAATGAAATCTTTGTTTAAAAAAAAAAAAAAAAAAAGAGAGAATCAACCTCTTGATATAGCTCTGTTGGAGCCTATGACTTATAAGCAGGACCAACAGACATGGGCAAGTGAAGCTTGGAGCCTTGGGTCCCTTGTTAGCTGGTTTGGGAGGAAGGGCATCAAGCCAAGCTCTGGGCCATTGACAGTAGCCTCTGATCTGCAAATGGCCTCGGTAGAATTACCTGTTAATGGTCAGGTGCTTCTGAATGCGGCCTCATCCCAGAATATGAACTTGTCCTCCTGTCATCAGACCTAATCAGAAATAGCTAGAAAGAGAAGTTGGACAGTTCCTGGTGACTAGATATTACTCTGCATTGTATTGGTGTTTTGTTTTTGTTTGTCTGTCTTCAGAGGAATACCTACACATCGGAGTTGGGTGAGGAAGATTCGTTTTGCCCCTGGCAAAGGAAACCAGAAATTAATAGCAATGTATAATGATGGTGCTGAAGTGTGGGATACTAAAGAGGTAGGCAGCACCATACGGGTAAATGTGAATGTGGCTGCCAGTACAGGAGATACGTGTTTTTCCAAACCCTTCCTCCTGACTTAGAAAGGAAAACCACAGAATAGCTATGTCAAGCTTCTCATAACAGATTAGTTTCTTCTTTTAAAACTTTTACATTATTTGTTTAAAAGGTGACCGTTTCACGGATTATATTTTAATGTTATCACTGCAGTTGAGATGTTTAAAATGTAGTCTGCATGTAGCAGATAGGCCAGGAGAGGCTGCTGAATTATACCCATACCCATGCTCAGGGCTTCTGCCATGCAGCACTGTCTTCCTTGACCATTTAATCCAGAAAAATGAATGTCTTCCACTTGTCTGGAAGTGATGACAGTATCCACTCTCGCAGGTTCAGATGGTGAGCAGTCTAAGAAGTGGAAGAAATGTGACTTTTCGGATATTGGATGTGGACTGGTGTACATCAGATAAAGTGATCTTGGCATCTGATGATGGCTGCATCAGAGTCCTGGAGATGTCTATGAAGTCTACATGTTTTAGAATGGATGAACAAGAGTTAACTGGTATGGAATTCTCATGAAAGGATGCTTGGGAATCAGTAGTTTTGCCGCAAGCTGCTATCATCTGGAGAGCAAGCTGCTGCTTTTTCATTTTAGTCTCATTTTCCAGGAATCTGAGTGCAGGAAAATAAATGAACTTCAGTCTCGAGTGTTTGCCACTGCTGAGATGCTGTGCTTGTGGCACCTGCAAGTGCCAGCCACTCCCTACTCAGGTTTCTCAAGTGCCCCTTTCTGACCCACTTCTCTGTGGTTTATAACAAGATAGAGGTGTTCCATGACTTACTCAGAATTTAGGAGGACCCATCAGAGGAAATGAATATAGTGATAAGACTTGACTTCTCAGTAATCAGCCTTATATCTTTTGCAACCTTATGGCGCTGAAAAGTCACTTTGGAAAGTTCTGAGTATCATGAAATTTGATGCCTACCTATGATTATTACATGCTCAATCAAAGCAAAAGTTAAGTGATTGCAGTATTTTGTCCTTTTTTATTTGTTTTACTAGAGTAAAAAATATTGTAGTAAAATAACTACATAACTTTTAGAAAAAGAACGGGAAGATGGTGAGTTCATTCTTCCATTGGATTAAAAGGCAGCTTTTTTACTTAGGAAGTGCAGTGTTCATCTTTGGAAGGTACTTGTAAAAGAAAACAGTTACCTGATTCTAATTGGAGCAGAGCAAGAACTTCCTGCATTTTCTCAAGAAAATTTTTTGAGAAACTCATTTAGGCAATTACGAAGTCAACTTGGAATCTTCTGTACCTTTGCAGATTCTATTTTTGGCGCTTTTGGAAGCAGTGAGGTTTTTGAAACCTGCCCTTTCTCTTTATGTTCAAACTGGAGGCACTGCCAAATTACTGCTGGTATTGGTTGTACTGCCTCTAACGTACCTGTGTTGGGTTGTTGTTGTTGTTTGTATTTTTGTATTTTTTGTTTGCTTTGTGCTATGGTTTGGTTTCTGTCACTGCCTTCCCCCTGCCCCCTATATTTGGGTACCAGCTCTTCATACTGGGTAACTGTGACTGCTGTCAGGTGAAGCCAGAAGTTGAGCATCGCATTCCCGTTCTTGACCTTGAGTCACTGGTTAGCCCTTCAGAGGTTTCAGGACCTCCTCCCGTGGAGGGAAAGCAGAGATACTCACTTTAAAATTTAAGCTACTGAGGAAATGGAAACAACTTCAAAGGTAATTTTTTTTTTAAAAAAAATTTAGTTAGAAAATTAATCATAAGCAAAGAAGAATAGAAATGCAATGTTTGAAAAGCTTTTCTTTCACCTTTAATGTAAAATTTGGATCTAAAAATCTCCAGAGCCATGGTAACTTGTTTGTAAATTAAACAGTACAATAAACGTTATCTTGCAGTCCAACTTTAGATGCATTTCCTTTTAAAATGTTCCTGCTATTAAAGAGAAGAAAAGTATTCCTGTTCAGTCTTTAGTAGTATAGTCTCCGAAAAGGAAAAAAATAAAATAATGGGAAAAATCAGCAAAGTTCCACATACATTCTACCATTTGAACTTGAAACAAAAAACAACATTCAGTAAATGTTAGAGAATAAAAAGTGAAGATGGTGTGAATGTGGGTTTGGGGAAACGATGTCCGTGTATTTACCACCATATATATGGCTGACTTGGTCTCAGGGGGAAAAAATATTTCTATTCTGGGAAATTAGGAGTATATTTTGGGCTTGTAGATGTGGGATAAAAATAAATCATGTTAGCATATAGATGTAGATATCTTTTTTTCTCTCTGTTTTCCTTGGTGAGAAATAGGGAGCATCATAGAGCACTCATTCATTAGAACAGGTTGGATAAGAAATGTCTTCTTCCAATCAGGGAGAGAGGCCACCAGACAGATTTAGAATGTTAGAATCCTGTTTTTAAGTTGGAGAACCTTTCTTGTCTGCTGCTTCATTTTTCAGGGACATAAAATAACATAAAAATAAATCTCAGTATTCTTTAGCAGCATCTAATAAAAATATAAGAGTATGAGACTTTTTAAAATAGTATTGGTGTGGTATTAGCCTCTTCAGCCTAATTTTCTAAACTGCTGAGCATGTTTTTCCTAGGGAGCACATAGAGATAGAGGGATCCTTGACTAGAGCCTAGATTTTTTTATTTTTCTGGTGCTGGTTTTATCTAGGGCCTTGTTCAAGGACCTGGGTTCAAACCCCAACACCACATACACAATTAAGTGTTAGAGAAACAAAGGCCAGATGAAAAACTAAATAAAATTTTATTTTCTCACCCTCTCTCTTTCTCTGTCCCTCTCTCTCTCTCTCTTTTTTTTTTTAAAAAAAAAAGGATATTTAAGCCCATATATTCAAAATGTTATTTCAATGTATAGCCAGTATTAGAAATTACTAACGAGATATTTTAAATCTTTTAGTACTTGATGTTCAAAATCCAGTATTTCACAATTTTTACAAAATAAATTATTAGCCTCTCAGAGAACAAATTTCAGTGGAAATACTAGAACGCTATTTGAATTTTATAAAATTTTCCATTGAAAAAGTAGTTACGTATCTAGATTGTTCCAAATATACTTAACAGTTATCTAATGACTGAATCAGGTATCAGTTTTTTAGTTTGTATTAGATAAGCTTTTATTTACTTTCTTCATCATGCTAGCCGTTTTTCAGGGGCCCAATAGCCACACGTGACTACTGGCAGTTGAATTAGGTAGCACAGTCTGAAGTCTCTATTGGCAACATCATGGATAGGTTTGTAACCATATCTGCTCAGCATGGAGGAAAGGCCGGGCAGGGGCTGGAGGGGTTGTGAGGCTGAACACCGGCGGGGGGGTCACTGTGAATGTGGGAAGTCATGGGTGCTGGTTGTTGGATCCTCTGGCTTCTCCACTGCGTTGCACTGGAACATGTGCAAGTGTTGACACCCTAAATAAGCCAGCACTGGCTGTGGGTGCTGGACTTGAGTAGAGCAGAGAGTCTACCCGCCTGAGACCTGGGAACACTGGTGAGCTGAGGTCACCTGAGCCCTTCAGTGACAAGCTCCAGTTGCTGAGCCGTGGTATTTAGTGGTCTTAGAAAAGCAAAGATGTCAAGTGGTACCAGAGATACAGGTAAATATAATTATTGTTAATATTTTAAAACATGAGCATTATTGGTATCTGTTCATGATACACTGAGTCTGACTGCAGGTTTTTTGTTTTTCGTTTTTGTTTTGTTTTAATACCAGTAATTGAACCTAAGGGCACTTAACCACTAAACTATGTCCCCAGTCTTTTTTATTTTTTAGTGTGAGACAGGGCCTTGCTAGGTTGCTGAGGCTGGCTTTGAACTTGTGATTCTCCTGCCTCAGCCTCCCAAGCTACTGTGATTACATTCCTGTGCCACCATGCCCAGCAGGATACTTTAGTTTTAAAAGGAGGAGGAGAGTATATCAATCAGACTTGAATGCATGCTCTGTGCTCTGGGCCTATTTAAGCAGTGACTGCATTGAATATACTCACCCAGTTGAACCAGATTTAAACACTATTGACTGCTGACTTCCTTGTAAATTATTTATAGGTGAAGCTTCATTGTAGTATAAAACTTTATTTCATTTTAAAAGACTTTGGTTTTCTTTTTGTGTAGAGCCTGTGTGGTGCCCATACCTCCTTATCCCACGGGCCTCCCTTGCGCTGAAAGCCTTCTTACTACACCAACCTTGGAATGGACAGTATTCTTTGAATATCTCTCATGTGTAAGTTTTTTCATTTTTATTTATCTCTCATAATATACTTGGGGATTGAAGGACACCCATGAAAATCAGCCCTGGTGTGTACTCCAGCATTTGGAGGGAATGGAGCCTCAAAGTCAATCAAAAAGAAGGCAGAGATACTAAAAACCTCTCAGTCTGCCTCTCTTCTGTCTCTGGGGGTCTTTGTAGAAGTGTGGAGTAGAGTGGAGCCGTGAATACTTAGTTTGCTCTTGGGTGGCTGGATGGTCACCCTGTGGTCTGAACTGGGCTTCTCTTGACAGTGAAAAAGGTAAATTGTGCAGACCAGTGAGGGTAGGGATTTGGGGCCAGGCCAAATTTTTTTAAAAAGTAGCTTCAGAGGTATGTTGTATTTATAGTTTGTAACATCTGCCTCATTATTTAAAAAAAAAAAGTCATAGGAAGTGTTATTAAATCTACAAATGTGACTGAACTTCGGCCTGGTGGAGCACATAGGCTGGCATTTGATGAGGAAGGTTTTTTTGTTCGTTTTTTTGTTTTGTTTTTTTAAGAGAGAAGGACAGAGAGAGAGACAGAATCAGTTTTTATTTAGTTTTTTACTTGGCTTTTGTTGCTCTGACACTTAGCTGTGTATGTGGGTGCTGGGGTTTGAACCCGTGTTCTGGTGCTTGCCTGGCAAGCGCCGTAACTGCTGAGCTATGGCTCCAGCCCCTGGATGAGGAATTTTTCAAAAATACAATGGAATGTTTGCTTTCTAAAAACTGTCTTTGTGGGGAAACGAATGGCCATTCTGTAAGGCAGAATGAGCAAATCCCTTTATTCATTATAGGTTTTTTATTAAAAGGAATTTAAACCTGAAAGTTTTTAGAACCTGCTAATAAATTTTCCAGACTCTTGGAAGCCAGAGACTTTATTTATTCATTTCTTTGACTAGGAAGATAAAAACAGACATTAAAGATGATTACATTGTTGCTATGTTGATCTATAGCTGGATTTTTAACCAGATTCTAGAAAGAGATCTTTTCTTTATTGAAACAACTTTTTTTCTGGTAAAGAGATAAATGGTTATAAATGGAAAGAAAATGAACTTACATCTTTTCTGTACAGTGATTATCCAGAAAATGAAGAAATAAAGAATCTCCTTCAAGAGCAGTTGAATTCATTGTCTAAGTAAGTGCTCTGTGTTTTATTAGAAGATAAAAATATGAGAAAGAAAAACACATTAATTTGGGCTTTTTAAAATTAAAATAATTTGTGTTTTAAAAAATATTTATCACCCAAGAAGACGACATTCTGTTACAATCCTTGTTTTGTAAGAAGAGGATCTGTTTAATAATTGCAGGGACAGAGCATCTGTTTCATGGAGTTCAGGTCTACCAGACTGCTCTGGCCTCACATCAGGGCTGGACTAGGAGCTGTGTGTGGCACCCTTGTGGTTCACCAGCCTCCACCACAAATCATTCCCTCATTTAAACTGAATCCAGCATCAAGCACAGTGTGTGCACAGCTCTGGCTGAGAAATTAGTATGTTCCCAGTGCCATGAGCATTTCAAAGTATGTACTGGGAGTAACGTTGCGGAGGAAGAAGGAAAGCGTGGGTCCACGTGGAGTTCTTGGTAAAATATGTTTTTGCAACCTAGATTGCCACTTGTAGTTACAATATTTAACAAATTAAGCATTCTAGAATGTTTTATTGATGGAAAAGTCAAAATTTTATTGTTTTCTATATCCAAAGATTAGCATTTAAGTGTAAAACTACAAAGCATATCTTCTGTCTTATTTATGAATATTCCATATTTATCTATTTTTAAAACATTAATTCATAGAAATACTAGCTGTTTTTTCTTAAATATTTTACTTTTGGAATAGTTTCTAATAAATTCTGAATGCCATCTTCTCTAAAGTATGTTCTGTTTCTTGTGATTAGCAAAATAATTTTATCAACAATGACATGCAACTGTTTAATTTGAAAAACTCCGATGGAACTATCCTTAAGTCTGCAGGGCTGAGCCAGAGCACTGCCCCCTGGTGGCTTATAGATGCTGGTGCTCCAAACTTAGGACCCTTAGCTTTGTAATCAGTACTGTGGCAAAGTAACCCTGCTTATGTAAGTTCTAAGTATATCCTTTGGATGGAATTTTCCATCTCAAGAGTATATTGATTTATCTTGTTTTAATTTTTGATTCAAAATTTTTGTCTTACCTCTCTGGATTCCTCCCTGTAGTGACATAAAGAAACTCTTGCTTGATCCAGAATTCACTCTCGTGCAGAGGTGCCTGCTTGTTTCAAGGTAATGCTCTGAAGTATTTTGTGTAAGAAACAAAGAATTTCAAGTTAACTTATTTCTTTTATTAAGGGTTTGTAAAAGTTATGGCCAAACTCTCACATTTTAGAAAAATATGAGTTCCTTCTCTAGATTTGACTCTTGATTTTAAGAGTAGTAATAGAAGTAGGGGGGAAATCAAATAACATTTAAACATGAAATCTAGGCCTTTTAATTATACTGAAAGGAATTCCTCCTATAGACAGCTTCAAAATATGTGTTTCAAAATATGAGATACAGGCTGGATAGGTGGCTCAAGCCTGTAATCCTAGCCACCCAGAAGGCTGAGGCAAGAGGATGGCAAGTTCAAAGCCAGTATCAGCAACTTAGCAAGACCCTGTCTCAAAATAAAAAAGGTCAGGGGATGTGGCTCAGTGGTTAAGTGCCTCTGAGTTCTGTCCCTTGATACCAAAAAATAAAAAGGAATAAGGGATATAGCTCAGTGGTAAAGTACTCCTGGGTTCAATTCCCAATGGCAAAAAAATAACATTTCAGACATGAACAGCATGCATTTAAATATGTCAATAAGTTATTTTCAGAAGCAATAATTTATATTTTCTCACTTTAAAGAATACCTTTCCCTCCATGCTCCACATAACAAATTGCAAACTACTTTCACCCTTATCTAGCCAGTTACTCCAGAGGAGCTTCTTCCCACTGTGAACTGCGACCCATGTTTTCAGCTAATGGCAAACCAGGTAGAGAGTCGATGTGCACTCCGAGCAGAGATGCTGGGGTCCAAAGGACCCGTGCAGCCAGGCCCCTGTGCGGGGCACCTCAGTAGCAGAGCTGCAGGACTCGATGCCTCACCCTGTCCGCCTTCCAGGCCCCCCGAAATGACAGCCCCGAGTTCCCAGTAATTGGAACACATAGGAAGCCGTGTTCAGGCCCAGGCTTGCTGTGGGCCGTAGCCTTGGTCTCACTCCTCAGGCTTTATGGTGATGAGTCAGAGCTGCACTTCTGGACAGTGGCAGCCCACTACTTGCACAGCTTGTCCCAGGCCAAGTCAGCCAGCACAGCAGTGACCAAGGAAGCCTCTCCTCGGGACAAAGTGAGCAACCCACTGGATATATGCTATGATATCCTCTGTGAAAATGCCTATTTTCAGGTATTATACTTTATATATTTAAATATTTAAAGCTGTCTTCTTGATTATTTGTATCTTTCTAAATATCTTAAATTTGGAAAACTTTTAACTAAGTCCACATCATAAGCCCTTTGGCACATTCACATTAAAAAAAATGTCCGATTCAGGACTTACAAAGCCTATGAACACCTACTGAATTTTTAATAGGCATTAAAATTTTACAGTCAATCAGAATTTTTTCATTGGTCTTAAATATTTTAACTTAGAAGATTCATTTTGATTTTCATTTCCCTATGAATAACCAATAGTTTGATTACTTGATTTAAATTTGCTGTTTAAATGTATAAAGATAGCGTCATAATCTGGTTCCCCGTCAGAATGCGTCAGCACGTGCAGACCTTTTCAGCTAGTTCTGTGAGCAGGCAGACATGCGCACAAGTGATGGGACGTTTGAAACTTCTTTCTAAATTCTTATGAAATCATTGAATTTCTGTAATGTTAATTATCTAGTAATCTCAAAAGTCAAACTTATATTTCTTAAAATAACACTTTCAAGTACAGTAAAATTAAATAACTCAGAAGTCCTTTATAATCCGTTGTCAACTTTCCTGTTTTTTTCCTACCTAGAAATTTCAACTAGAAAGAGTTAATCTACAGGAAGTAAAACGGTCAACTTATGATCACACGAGGAAATGTACAGACCAGCTGCTGCTCTTGGGTCAAGTATGTCAATTTTTATAACTCTTCATGGAGTTGCTAATTGATAGTATTTTAGACCACCGTGTGTGTGTGTTTGTCTGTGTCTGTGTGTCTCATGGTATTTTCCTCTTGAATGTGTCTCCTTCCTTATAAATTTTGGCTTCCTTTAAAAGAATGATCAGTAACAGTGTGAGAACTCACAGACACGGCAGGCCGCTCGTGCTTTTGGCTTCCATGATGTGGGATGAGCCAGCTCCATTTTGGTGTTTGTTGTCTCTGTATTGACTGGAGGTGGCCCAGTATACCACTATGCTTATGTTTGCTTCAGAGAAGTGGGACAGCCCTTCTATTTAAGTTTTGCAGATGTGAGTAAAACATGCAGGAACATTTTCTGAAAGTGAATGTATTCCTTAAGCTATAGACTTCCACATTATGAATGCGAAAGGGTTATACTGGAGGAAAATGTTATTAATTATAACTAGAAAATTGTTTCTCTTATTAGACAGACAGAGCAGTACAGTTGCTCTTGGAAACAAGTGCAGATAACCAGCATTATTATTGTGACTCATTGAAAGCCTGTTTGGTCACCACTGTCACCTCATCAGGCCCCTCTCAGAGCACCATTAAGCTGGTGGCAACCAACATGATTGCCAATGGCAAGTTGGCAGGTAAGGAACACTTTGGCAGCATCTCTCAGTGCTCAGGAGTGTCAGAGCCATGCTCAACCAAGTGCTTTGTTATTGAGGGCATGTCGGTAATGAAGAAAAGAAGTTATAACTAGCTATTTATAAGGTGATTATAATCATTCTTCTCAACCAGAGCTTGTTTTCAGAGTGAAAGGGGCACTGTTAATAACTGAAAGCAATATGTGTGAGTCAGAACAGCACACGAGAGTGACCAAACCTGAGAGTGAGGTGTGCTTCACCTGTTTGCCCTGCTAACTGCTCTGGTTACTTGAGTCCTAACCTTGCTGAACTCTGTTTTAATTCTGCGTATTAAAATTTAAGTCAAGAGGAGCATCCTTTACCCAAATGCTCAAAAGGGTTTCAGAATTTTTATTTTTTTCAACTTTTGGATTATTATTGTGGAAATATTGATATGTGTTAGGGATGGGACTCAAGCCTAAACAGAAAATTCGTTTGTTTCATATGTAGCTTATGTACATAGCCAGAAGGTCATCTCATACAATCTTTAAAATAATTTTGTGCATTAAGTGAAGTTTCACATTTTGGAACACTTTGGGTTTCAGATTTTTAGAGTATCCTCAGCATGTTTAAAATGCTCAAGACTAGATTTTACTCTTAATGATGTCTTAAAAAGAGTGCTGTTGTGTCGCTTGAAAATGCTGCTCTTCTGTCTACCAGAGGGTGTCCAGTTACTCTGCCTGATAGACAAAGCTGCGGATGCCTGCCGCTACCTGCAGACATATGGCGAGTGGAACCGGGCAGCATGGCTTGCAAAGGTAGGTGATCCTGAGCATTTGGAATAGAGAAAAACAGTCTCCGACCTCTGTCTCATGATTTGGAAGCCATTTTTTTTTTTTTTGATCTGCAATCCTGCTTTGCAAATATTCTCTTGCAACTCATTCTTTCTCTCCTCTTCTCTATAAGTTGCATTTCTTTTTATTGACAAATACAGGTTGTATTGGTAACAAATGAGTGAAAGCAGCTGACTGCACTCTCTGCTGAAGGCTGATCCAGCCTTCAGCCCAGGGGTGCTGCCAGGCCCCGTGGGCCCGCAGGCACATGTCATTGTCACTAGCTGCTGCTCACGGTAAGCAGCTGCTTTGGGGCATTGCTTTAGCAAAGCAAAGGCCAGCACCTATTTCTTAGAAACAGCTCTTACTTTGATTTGATTATTTTTCGTTAGAGGACAGGATGGTTTTGTTTTTAACATGGGCATCTCTCTCAGGTCCGTTTGAATTCTGAAGAATGTGCTGATGTTCTGAAGCGGTGGGTGGACTACCTTTGCTCCCCACAAGTCAATCAGAAGTCAAAGGCCCTCCTGGTCCTGCTCTCTCTGGGCTGCTTTTCCAGTGTGGCAGAGACACTTCACAGGTACACCTTGAGTGTCCCAGTCTGCTCAGGACTTCCCTAATGAGTCACTTCCCACTTCCTTGAGGCTGTAGGGGGTGGATGGTAGGGCTCCATGCGTTCAGTCAAAGAGGTGTTCGTTTTAGGGTTTTTTTAAAAAAACATGAAGGGGGATAGAACCACCCGTATTCATTAATTCTTCATTTTGCCTAGGATCTATGATATTTTCCTGCCAATATACTAACCAACCCTAACAGGCACTATTTTAAAAGAATATAAAAGAAGTCTTCGGAGAATCAGGAAGGGTTCATCTTTGAGCGCAGTAGCCAAGGGAAAGCCCAGAGAGTAGTTAAAAGGGGACAGACAGCAAGGTGGGGTGTTCATCGCTCCTGCTGGGACATTCACTTAATGAATATGACGTAAGGTTACTTGTTCAGCATACTGTGGGTACTTGGTCTTTGTCATCACTTTCTAGACTTCTTTGCATTTAAACTGTTTGACAGTGATATGAAGCATCAGACAAAGCTTGGGCTTTGGAACATGTGCATTCTCTTCTTTCCTTTATGAACCAGAGTGTGAGTGCTGGTGTGACTCGTGTGGCACTTAGTTCTAGGGAACATGTATGTAAGTCTTCATATAGAGACACCCCCTGAGATGGTTCTGCCTGTAGTCACAGAGGCTCATGGCTGTTGTGTTGTGTTGAGCAGCATGCGGTACTTCGACAGAGCGGCCTTGTTTGTGGAAGCGTGTCTCGAGTACGGAGCGTTGGAAGTCGGCAAGGACACAGATATCCTTTGTGAGGGCGTTGATGTTGGTGTTATGGAAGTGACATGAGGGGGCTGGGGCTTTCTCATTGTCAAACTTCCTGGACAGAAACTATATTGAGAAAGATCCAGCTCTGACTCACCAAAGCCAGGTGAGAGGGAGAAATGGGAGGAGGAAAAATTGGAGAGTGGTTGCTCCACCCCTGGCTTCAGCCCTGGCTGGCTGGAGGGGAGGCAGGGAGGACTGCACAGGAGGAGCCCAATTGCATAATGTCTGTTTGTGCTTAAAAGGAAGTTGAAGGAAATAGGAAAGGCATAAGGATCTGGTACTCTAAAATAGTATTCTTTCGAAACAAGGCATTCTGTGGAATACATTTTGTATATTTATCTGGAAAATGTGCACTACTCTCTGCACCCATAATGGCAATTTTATATGGGACAAGAGAGACCCCTTCAGAGGCGTGTGTTTCAAAGGCAAGCCATTGTACACCACCCACAACCAAGACCGTTTTGTTTGAAAAGAATGGACTTAAGGATGCAGCTTCCAGTTCCTTGTGCTTGCGTAACCCTACTTTTTCTCGTTGCACTTTTTCTTGAATTATTACATTTGGCCTTATTTATACATGTCAACTATTTGGTTCTGTGCATACATTTTTTAAAAAACTAAAAGTAAACTAATATTTTTGAAAAATTAAAGCAAAAACTTACTCAAGGCCATGTAACTGGTTACTGGTGAAATCGACTCTGGTTCAAAGTACCCCTTTTAGAGGTCAGAACTCAACAACTGAGCTGTCTAAAAGCTCAGTACCAATATGTGGAGCTCCTTCCCTGGGGAAGTGAATGTCTGCCACCCACTGCCAGCTGGGGAGCAAGGGTGTCTGGGAGGTTCTCTTCTCTAGTCCTCAGCTGGGGAGATGTTGGTTGGCTCTTCAGGAAGGAGCCACATCCATTCAGCTGTTGCAGAGTGCAGTGATGCTGCAGATCGAGACGTTACCCCTTCCTGCAAAGGGGCTGCCTGCCCTCATCCCGTGCTGCCCACCATGAGCACCATGTCCCCCTGGAACAGAGCTGGCTCTTTCCTAGCCCTGGGAGTCTGTGGAGCATCAGCCCCACCCTTTGTGCTCTTCTTTTCTTTAACTGCAGTTTACAGAAACTCACTGCTGCCATATATGCAGATTATGCCCGGAGCTTGAAGAACCTCGGGTTCAAGCAGGGAGCTCTTCTTTTTGCTTCAAAAGCTGGAGCAGCTGGCAAAGATTTATTGAGTGAACTTGAATCCCCTAAGGAGGAGCTAATTGAGGAGTGATGGGCTGTGTGTCAGGGAAGCTGAGTTTGGAAGCAGGGTGGGTGCTGTGGTGACTGTCTAGGCCAAAGTCCAGACCAGTGAAGAAGACTGGGCCCTGTGCGCTGTTTCCTACCTACAGCCATGTGCACGCAGAAGTTTGGGATTTTACATCAAGAGCAAGTTCTCTATCCAGTATTGAGCTCAAAAAGAAAAAAAAAAGTGAACACTTCAGAGTTTGAAGGTGTATAACAACATTTCATACTTCCAGACAGAGAGCGCCAACATTCCTGGAAATACTTTTAATTGCTTTTAAACTTCAAATTCAAACGACTGAATTGCTTTTCTCATTTAACTAAAGTCTAAAGATGTTTGAGAAATTAGTGAAGAAGCTTGTAAGACTGATAAGTGCTGTGCCTGTGTTTGTACGCAGTCGTTCAAGATGCAGACAGGGCAGAGGGATTTAAAGGTAGCTTACCAAAGCATTTCTTTCTTACCTTGAAAACACAGTTGATTCCTTGGTTTAGGCAGTTAGTGACATTGGTAATTTTAGACTCATAGGCTCATGGGGAGGTTTTAAACTTTTATGTTTAGTTTCAGTATGTGGAGTCTTGGACATTTTGAATTTTAACCCCTTCTATAATATATTACACTAAACTCCTTTTTGAAGTCTTTGTACTTTAATTTTCTGTGTTTGCATTCTTCTAATAGCTGAAATATATGAGCTGTAACTATTATAAATTATTGCTGAAAATTTAAGTATCTGTAACTTACAAAAATGACAAATAAAAAAGGAAATTCCTCGCAGGCCTGGTGTGTTTTGGTGGTGGTTATTTTTGCACAGGCTGGCTTTGAACACAGACTCTCCTGCTTCAGCCTCCCGGAGGCTGGGAGTACAGATGTGTGCTACGAAACCCAGCTCCGTGGGGCTTTACGTGCTCTGCGGCGGAGTCTGGCAGAGTGCTGGCTGTTCGGGAGTTGTCCAGCTGCCCAGTCTCCAAGGTCAGCAGAGAGAACGCACACCTGCACCTGAGCACGTCCGCCTCAGAGTTGCGCATAGGAACCCACTGGCTTTCAAGGGAATGGGCATTCCCATCTTTCCCTCCTGGGCCTGCCAGGTGACATGGAGCCCCCCCGCCAAGGAGGTAGGAGTTTTAGATAGGCTCAAAGCTTCTTTCTTCCCTTGGAAATCAACTACTCCAACCCCAGTGGTAGGAAACAGCTGCAGAGAGGGGAAGGGCCGGCCCAGGAATGCCTGCTCCCATTCCAGCGCTTCAGCTAGAAGCAATCCAGGGCCCACTCCTTGGTCCTGTACCTGGCTCCATCCACTTGTTCTTTGCTACACAGGTTACATTAGGATTTCTAAAGGCCATGGGCCAGCACAGCTCTCTTTATATTGTGTATTATTTAAGAGCTTATTCAGGTGTATTTTATTTATTCAACAACTGCCTAAGTCAGCTCATGCTGCTATAGCCAGACACCACAGATTGGGTTGCTTGAACAGACCTTTATTTCTCACAGTTCTGGAGACCGGAAGTCCAAGGTCAAGGTGCCAACAGATTGAGTTCCTGATAAGTGCCTGGCCTGGCCTGCAGAGGGCTGCCTTTTCCCATGTCCTCGCTTGGCCTCCCCTTTGTGCATGCATTTGGAGAGGGCACCAGCTCTCCACCTGCACCTTCTTGTCAGGGCACTAATTCTACCTGCAGGGTGAACCTTCAGCTCCTAATCGAAGCCTGCACACTTCCCACAGGCCCCACCTCCTGTACCTTACTTTGCAGAGTGGACCCACTCAGTCAGCCCAAGACCACCACCAACTAGCTGAAGAATCAGAATGTGAACCTAGCAGAGAAGAAAAGGAAGGTATTTTAGTCCTGGTCAGTACATTTTGAAATTACATATTCTTCCAACTTGAGGCCACAGTCAGGAAGCGTTGCCTGACTGGGAACTAAGAAGCAGGATCGGGTGCTACTAGCAGTAGTCCTCAGTGGGCAGATGAGGCCAAGGGCCTGGATCTGTGCCACAGTGTTGGTTAGTGTAGCAGTCAGCGCTCCTGACAAGACAGACCAAGGGTGTATTGAGACACAACTGAAAGCCCCCTTCCAACCAGAACCTGGAAGTGCTCTCTGTGGTGACCTTGTGGTCACCCAGGTGATACTGTTGTACTTGTCTCTGTGAAGCTTTACGAGTCGAGCTGAACAAGCCCAAGTCATTTTTCACACTCAGCCTTTCTGAGTGTTGATGTACCTTCATGAACCATCTTTAAGAGCACCATCTTCTGGAGGTGTCAGATGGCCTCGTGGAGGGAGACAGCAGCTAGAGGGGAATGAGAGCAAGAATGGCTTTGGGGAGCTCCCACGTCCCACAGAAGCTGCTTGGTGGGGCCTGAATGGTTGGTGGGGGCTTTCTGCTGCCTTTTTCCTGCCCTGCTGCCCACGGGTTGTTCCACCAAAGGCAGCCTGCCTCCCATCTTCTGAAGGCCTTCTCGTGGCTTTGGAGGTAGTTGCAGGACATGTCATTGTTTTAAAATAGTTCACAGTGTATAAACCGTGCATCCCTCCCAAAGTCTTGTCCTCATCCTGAGAGGCACTAATAAGAAAACAGCTCCTCTCTTGCTGCTTGTTTCCTGGTCAGTTCAGTGAATCCTGGCGTGTCGTTTCTAGCAGCAGTCTCTGATGGAAGCAGAGCATCAAGGCAAGAGTGGTGGAGAATTCTGCCAGGCAGGAATGGCAGACAAGTGACCGTTCCTAGCCAGTGGGACTCCTTCTCTGGGGCCTGACTGAAAACAACTTGTGAATGAAAACAATTACAGTGTAGAGGCATTTTTAATGGATTCTACTTTACACCAGGCAGAGAGCCCCACTGCTCTCCTGTCGGGAGATTTCAAGTGATAGAGGCTATCAGATGAGACTGCACACGTTCCGGTGTTCCCGTTCAGTGTAGGGCTCTCCTGCCTGAAAAGGCCAGACGAACACTGCCCACTGTATCCGGATCAAGAGAAAGAGGCTTAAGGTACAAGTGACCATCCTAAGTACAAGAGAAGGAAGGACTCCTTTCCGCAGGCCACGTGGCTCCCAGTTTCCCATCCTCCATGTTTAAAGTGAGCGAAGCCGAGGGCAGTTAAGGCGGAAGGCTGGTTTCTGACCTGCGTTGTGCTGCTTTAGAAAGACTGGATTTGGAGAAGTTGAGATAAGAAGACATTTCTCGGGCACTGCCCTAAAAATGCAGCCGAGGGGTTGACCTCGACCCAGAGTTGCGGCAGTTTATGAACTGGTGTGGGGGCCGGGGAGGAGGGCTGCATGGGCGCCTGCCACTGTGGGGACTCTGGCATGCCATGTGCAGTCACCACCCCAGCCCCACTCCTGCCTGCTTCTGGAAACAAAATTTTCCTGGAACACACCCAGGCCCACCTGTTCATTGTCTGTGGCTATTTTCAACAAAAGTTCCGTACTTGGCGACAGAGATCAGGTGGCCTGAAAAGTTTAAAGTGTTGACTGTCCAGCCCTTGACAGAAAAGTTTTCTAACTCCTGCCCAAGAGCTGAATTACTTCCTGTGGTGCAATCTCAGATGTCCAGCTGCCCCACTGGCCGCAGATCAGTTTGAGGTTCCTTGTGATTTCTCCCAACTGGTTCACTAGGACCCACCTCGTGAGAAGGGTGGTGTCCTGTGCCTGACACTTAGGCTCCTTCAGGGCCCAGGTTCCCATGGCAGCAGCTCTAGGAAAGGACCATGTATATGCATAGCTGGGGTGACCTTAACCTTGTTTCTCCTGGGACAGTTCTAAGGTAAGAGTCATCAGTGGAAGTGGGTGGTAGGAAAGTTTAAATCCTAGAACTATTTATTTTGTTCCAACACTCCCAAACCTGTTCTTCTGTGAGACCCTCACTTACATTCCAATCTTTTGTCATCCTGCCATGATTTTTAGCCAGAAATAGCTAAAAATTTAGGCAGGATAGAAGATGAAAAAAAAAAAAATGTCCTAAACCAGTGGTATGCACTACTGTTGCAGGAGAGAAGCTGATTAGATGTTTCACTTGAGAAAAGAATCCTGAATTTGAATCCTCCATTACTGGTGACTAAGGCCTCAAATAGTCCCATGGAGCTGAACCAGGAAGTGGAACAAAATAATCAGAAGCGAAGAATGGAAAGTTTGCAGCATTAGAAAGTGGAAGTCGTTCACAAGGAGGAAGTTAGCAAACCTTAAGTTTGCACAGGAACGTTGTGGGAGGGAAGCTGAACGTACCATTTCTTAAGGATGACTGGGGCAAATGACTTGGACGATTTCTTAAAAGCCAACGTGATTCATTTTTGCAGATTTTTGCTCCTCAGTGTTCTTTAGGAATGTGTCAACCATAAATCCAGTTGAACGTCAGCCCCTTGCTTGTCTCAAGTTGCTGATCTGTTGGGCAGCTCGACAGCCCCTGCAGGCAGCACCCGAGGACTCCCGCGTAAGCTCTTTCAGATGATGCCACGCCACGAGGCTGTGGAGGGGCCCCCACTGGGCCACACTCCTAACACTCTCAGCTGCACTTTGGTTTTTGCTTTTTGCCTCTGGCAAACCCCCTTGGACGATTCTAAATGTCCCTGCCAGAAATTAGGTGTTTTAGGGGGAAAGGAGAGGAGCTCAGGACTGTCAGTCTCCAGGCACTCTACCTGCCTGACCTTGGGCACGTGTCACCTGGGCCTCACTTTAAGATGATGGTAACACTGTCTCCCTCAGTGGCTGAGAGAGAGGACAGCTGTCTCTGTCCACATCTGTGCCTTCCTCCTTTCCTCAGATCCCAGAAGGTCTAGCAAATATATGGCCCTTGATACGTATGTGTCTTGGATGAGGGAATGTGTGTTTAAGGGAGGTTGGCTTGGTGGGGAGGGAAAGGTAAGGGGACCTGCTAGAGTTGTCCCCACTGGTGGTGGCAGCCAGCGTAAGCCTGTCTCCTCACACATGGCTCTGACAGCCCCGTGATCTGAGTTTCCACTGGGTCAGAGGGTTTATAATCCTCCCTAGCTGGGTGGGAGGTGGAGAAGAGCTAGTTACTGCTCCAGGGGTGGATATGATTTGGAGACAGACCTCTGTACAACACTGAGCTTCCAAGAGTCTCCAGCACATTCTAGAAGGCCTGCTTACCCCACCCGCCATCAGCTCTCTGCAGGGATGATGTGGAGCCCCCTGGGAGAAGATGCTCACAGATTGGAGGTTTCTCTCAGGATTTCATGCCTCTGACTGCGGGATGTCCTCTCCTGGAACCCCCAAATCGCACATAAAGTCACAGCCACATACTTGATGTGCGTGGGTGTTCCGGAAAAGCAGAGAGGAGGCTGGATTTTGAGTTGAGATGAAGACAGCCTCAGCCGGCATGATGGGGCAACAGCTGTGCATTTTGGCCCTGAGAGGGGGACTGCTGATGGGCATGAGATGGCCCAGGGAGGGCTCAGCTCTCCTGTGGCTGGGGCCTCCCGTCGGCCAGGGTGGAGACCAGGAGGCGCCAGCCCAAGGACTCCTGGGCCTTCCACCTGACTGCTTTGAGTGGTGCCTTCTGTCTGCAGAGTGTTCTAGAAAGTGCATCAAGAGGGGTAAGCACATTTCAAATTTCCTTTCCCCCGCCCCTGGCACAGAACCACCCTGTGCCCTCTCATATTTGTTTTCTTTAGCAAATGTACACGGTGTTTTATTTAAGTGCAGTTCTCAGAAAACTCAATCCCTGAGTGTTGAGTGTAACATCTTGTGTTGTAAACAGGTATATGGACTTTGAAGAAGGGAAAAGGATGTCATGGCTCTGTGTTTTCTAAAATCTGTTGTCAGTTATGAAACCAAGCGGCAACTTCTGTGCTCGCAGGCCAGGATCTCTGCTCCTGCTATGTGTGCGTGCTGGGGGCTGCAGCAAAGGGTGAACTCCACGTCCATCTCCCACAGGGTGGTCTGCTCACCCCAACACTCAGTGTCCTCTCAGGAGTTCTGCAGGTGCCTGAGCTGCTTCCTGAGCAGTGAAGAGAGTTGGACCCCCAGGGCTGCATCCCAGCTCTGCCATCTGCCGGTTGTTAGTCCCAATGATCTCCCCGTGCCTCAGTTTCCTTATCTGTAAGATGGGCTTGAAGACCTGCCTTGTTGGTCGAGCTGTAAAGCTCTTAGAACAGAGCTTGGCACAAAGAATTTTGGCTCTGGTTATGGGTATTACCAAAGCCCCACCACCTGTATAAGTTGAACCCAGTAAACCAAGGGGAGAAATGTGTCCCTTCTGAGATCTCCCCAGAAAACTAGCCAGGCTCACGGTACTTAGTAAGTGTTTGCAGATATAAGTATTTGTGAAGGGGAGAGGTTATAGTTCAGAGATGACAGTTTAAGGTTAGAATATTATTTCCAAAAGGAAATGCCCACAAAAAAGTCCTCAGAAAAAAAGAAAGAAGGGGAAACCAAATGGGTTGAGAAGAGAAGGCCTTCTCAAGCCACCTCCTGGAGACGGGCAATGCTCATGAACACCTTGAAGCCTCTGAGAAGTCCTGCAATAAGCCTGCCGACTGCCTCAGCCAGCACTAAGCACACCGCGTCCTTGCCGTCTCTCCCTCCTCCATCCCTTCCTCCTCCCTTCATTTTTTCTTTTTTGTACGCTGGAGTGCTTTGAAGTGGGCACAGTCACCCAGGAAATTCCTGGGTATAGGATGCCATTCTAAGCAGGGGACAGCAATAATGCTGCTCACCAGGGTTTCTGAAAACCCAGCACATGGCCCAGGGTCTAAGTCTAGCGAGAGGCTGGCAGCGGAACTACAGGGACACAGGGCTTCTTTCCAGAACTTAGTCTCAGCATTCTCTTTGAATTGACCTGACCTTGGTCAACACAGAAGGATTTTGTCTTTTCCCAGAGAAACTGCTATATGTGAAGCTAGGATTTAGATCATCAAATAATTTTCCCAAGCCTAGAAGTTTCATTGAGAAGGAAAAACACCTGAGATAAAGCAGGGCAAAACCAAAGCAGCCAGAAGGGAGCAGACTGGACAGTTTCCCAGCCTCTTGGGGTTCCTGACTCGCTCATGCCCCACAGCCTTCCTTCTGTCCCAGCTGCAAGGACAGCCTTGCCATGGTGCCTCCGCTTATGCACCTCCCACAACGGGGTGCCCACTGCTTCCCTACCACTCCTAGCTCCCACCACCAGAACGTGCTGTTGGCAACAGCTCGCTGCCCCCAGGGACAACCTCTAGGGTAGTGGTTGAAGTCTGGTCTCACGGTCAGGCCTGCGTTGTTTACAGGCTGTGTGCAGATGGGAACACGCTGCCCCTCTCTGCCTCAGCTTGCTCATCTGCAAAATGATGGATCATGCACTGTGCTTACCTCAGGGTTGCTGAGCAATGCGAGCTCTTACGGCAGCGTCTGGCAGCGGCATCGTGCAAGCATGTAACAGTTCTGTTCTAAACTGCAGCTGCTTGGGGCACCCACCAGTCCAGCCTTTCCCGGCCCTTGCTCACACCAGGCAGCTGCCAGAGCCCCTTCTGCTGCTCTAACACAGCACCTAAGACTGGGTTCTTAATAAACAACGGAGGTTTATTTTGGTTGACAGTTCTGGAGGCTGGAAGCTCCAAGGCCAGGTAGCAGAAGGGCAAGAGGGCACACATAGAAAGGACAAGACACAAGGACAGCATCCCTTGACGTGACTGGCTCCTGAGGTGACCAATCCATTCCCTCCAAAATTGACCCAGTGCTCTTAGGAAGGCGGGGGCTGCTGCAAGGAGTGCAGTGGGCACAGCATTCCTAGGCTCATGCGTGGGGGCGAGTTGGGGTGTTCCAGGATTTATTTGCAAAACTGGAACACGTTACGCTGTTTGGGTTTGAGGTTCTCTCCTTTCACACAGAAACTACTGGAAAATGTCAGTGCTTTATCTCTTGTCCTTATTTTTCTTTTAAATGAATAGCAGATGTTTGTGGGGAACGGAAACAGTACCTATTGACTGAAAAATCCAAATACTGGTCTTCAGCGTCTGCTCCATTCCTTGGTTGCGGGCTCGGAAACTCAGATTCTTGTGCTCTTGCCTCAGAAGAGGCTCTGTTTTCTATTACGAGGCCAGCAAAAGACATCACTGGCTCCCAATAGGGGCGGTAAGAGCCATTTGCCACACAGACTGCATGGCCACCAGTCATTCACACCCTGGGCTCAGGATTTCATCTACTGAGAAATCCTGGCTGGCTGAACTTCAGCAAACTCAGTAACCTCCCACAGCAATGCAGGCTGAAGAATGGCGAACAGAAGATGGGGCCTAAGATTTTCCTGCACTTGTGGGTGGGTAGGCCTGCGCGAAAGCTGCAGGGAGCTCCCTTTGCTACCATTTGCTTGCAGACCCACTCTCTAGTCCTGGGCAAGCCGGCCTCTCCAAGGTGAGGCCTGGAGACCTGCTGGGTGTGACCTGGCTGTGTGGAAGCCCCTGGGGCTTAGAACGGTAGATGGAGAAGCAGATCCAGAGTAGCATAGGAGCCACTTGAGCTCCCTGCCTGGCTCCCAGGAGGGTGAAGTTTGGTCTGTGAGTTAGCAGACTCAGCTCTGATGGGAACGCACAGCGTCACTGCTGCTTCCCTTGGAGACCCAGTGACGTGGAGCAGAGTCCTGGGAAAACCTCCCCTGATCCCTGGGCCTGTCAAGCAAATGCCACTGTCTCCCTGTGCTCATCAGACTGTCCAGCCTTAAGCGATGGACAGCTGATTGTCCTGCGTTACAGGCATGGGAGTGAAATGCTGCATTCGAGAGCCAGAGGCTAGTTAGTGGCTTTCCACAGGAGTTGGCCTGCTTGACAAGGCTCAGGGATGGGACAGCCTGACCTCTGAGCTCTGGGATGGACCTTCCCACATCCATCCTCTCATGGTCACAGGCACGCAGGTCATCTCGTGTGGACTTTGGGCCACTCGCTGCTGGAACCAGGGGATGGAATTGCTAACTCCCGCAGGGCCTGAATGGTGTCCCCTGAAATTCTCCAGCTGGAACCTCAGAATGTGATTTTGTGGAAATGGGCTCACAGATATGATTAAAAGACCTGAGATGAAATCATCTTGGTTTGAAGTGGACCCTAATTGCAGTGGTTGGTGTCTATAAGCAGAGGAGACACAGACACACTTGGAGGAAAGAGGCCACGTGGTGATGGAGGCAGAAACGGGTGTTCTGCTGTCATAAGCCCAGCAGCATCAAGGGTGGCCGGTGACCTGCAGAAGCTGCCCAGCACCTCCACAGACTTGGGCCTGGTGACCTCCAGAAACTGGAGAGAACACACTTCTGTTGTTTGAAGACACTGAGACTGTGGTGACTTGTCACGGCACCCTAGGAAAATACACTGTTGACCAAACACGAGGACCCAGAATTCCTCAGGAACTTGAAGTTGTAGAGATGATGTCCCGCTCTTCTCCCAGTTCTGACGTCTCTCTCCCATGCTCTTGCGCTTGTTCTGTTTAGAACCTGCTTTCTCGGCTA
The DNA here is from genome assembly GCA_004027875.1 of Aplodontia rufa. Classification (NCBI taxonomy): domain Eukaryota; kingdom Metazoa; phylum Chordata; class Mammalia; order Rodentia; family Aplodontiidae; genus Aplodontia; species Aplodontia rufa. The sequence goes on along the minus strand of PVKS010023819.1, from coordinate 1,705 downwards.
AGGTCCCTGTGTGCATGGGGGAAGGGTGCTGAGGATGGAGCCCAGGATCCTGTGCGTGCTAGGAAAGAGCTCTCCCACTGAGACGCAGCCCAGCCCACACTTCCTAAGGAAGGAGTGCTTCTACTTATGCCTCTGATGTAGACCAGACTGACACCCAGGCTCTGTGTCTCCTGCTGCCATCGCCATTCTCAGTCCTCCAGAGCTTTGCTGGCTTTGCTTTTTGCCACCCGCTGCTAACCAGAGACTTATAGGCACCAACAATCCCAGACCCATATCTTAGAAAAGTCCAGTTTGTCAGAATCTCTGGAGCCATAAGCAGGGTCAGGGAAGGTTCCAGAGTCAGGTATTCTCCAGAGTTTTAGCTTTCTGAGTTTCTGGAGCCAAGAATCCCTATGCAATACTATATGCCCCAGTCTATGTTCCTTGAGACCATAACATCCTATGAAATATCACTAAATATTTATTAAAGCCCTATATGAACAGGTAAGATTGAAAACTACCCAAATTGATAGAGTTAAACCAGTTTCTTCACTGTTGAACTTGTCAGGGCCTTTAGGATGCATATGAGTTGTGACCCCGAGAAAAGCATTAGTATTCAGGGACCCTGAGGCCAATCGATCACAGTTTTTCTCTGTTATTTTGCCCAGTTCCATCTGTCTGTGCTTTTATGAACTTCAGCAATGACGGTGTCCCTCCTTTCTCATCAAAGTTTTAAGAAAGCCACTCTGCTCCTCCCATCTTTCCAGTAACTCAGTGAAACAGTGCAGCTTCCTGGCCCAGAGCACTTCACCAGCCAAGCATCAGTCTGCTTTTGAGTGGCGTTAAAGGCTACATACTTGGAGCTGGAGCTCAGTGATTGGAGCACTTGCCTGGCATGCACGAGGACCCGAGTTCAAACCCCAGCACCACATACACAACTAAGTGTCAGAGAAACAAAGGCCAAGATGAAAAACTAAATAAAGTTGATTCCCTCTCTCTCCATCTCTGTCTCTTAAAAGAGAAAATCAATTTTATTTATTTTTTCATCTGGCCTCTGTTTCCCGGGGCTTGAACTCGGGTCCTTGCACTTGCCAAGAAAGCACTCCAACCACTGAGCCACCGCTCCAGCCCCTCTGTCTCTCTTTAAAAAATGAAATAAAATAGAATAAAGGCTACATACTCCAGGGCCAGGCCACCCTTGTGTGTGTCCATGCAGTGCCACACCACATCGCCCTTGCTGCCTGATACACCTTTCTTGCTGCAGGTTCCTGGGGAGCAGGTACACATCCTAAGGCTTGGTGCCCCATCTCACACCCACCCTTCAGAAGTCCACTTCTGAATGCTGCACCCCAGCTTACCACAAGACTTCAGAAAACAATGGACTTCAATGGCCTGTCCTGCACTGGAGTGGGGCCTCACTGGGGCTCCCCACTGTGCCGTCTTCAGGTTTCCACCTCCCGCTGTTTGACTTGATGAGTCAGGGCGCAGGACACTCAGGCTGCGTGCTAACTTGAGGGAGAGGCACCCTCTAGGACCAGACCATTGGGCCTAGGGCTCCCTGAATCTTGTGCTCTTTGATTCTGCCCTTAACGTCTTTGTGTTTGGTATTAGTTTAATTATAATACTTTCCCCTGTGCTTATGTTGTTTTATACTTAGCCCTCTCTAACTTAATATAAGTTATGTGTCTTCTAATTGCCATCAATTTTTTCTTTTGCTGTCTCTGTA
>PVKS010023818.1:0-31861 GCA_004027875.1 Aplodontia rufa | reverse complement strand
TTGTAGGGCAGGTTTTCTGTTGACAAATTCTGCCAGTTTTGTTTTGTCATGGAAGGTTTTTATTTCTCCATCAAATTTGAAGCTGAGCTTTGCTGGGTATAGAATTCTAGGCTGCATGTTGTGGTCATTTAGACGTTGAAAGATGTTATTCCAAGACCTTCTTGCTTCCAGTGTCTGGGTTGAGAAGTCACATACAATTGTTATTGGCTTGCCTCTGAATGTGATTTGGCGTTTCTCCCTTGCTGCTTTTAGTATAGTTTCTTTGGTATCTCTGTTGTACATTTTGAATATGATGTGTCTATGTGAGTTTCTCTTTTGATTGGGCCTATTGGGCGTCCCGTAAGCTTCTTGGATGAGCATGTCAGATTCTAGTTTTATTTGAGGGAGGTTTTCTTTCAGGATCTCTTTGAGGATGTTTCTTATACCATTGGTATGGGTCTCAGTTTCCTCCTGTATTCCAATTATTCTCAGATTTTTTCTCTTCATTTCATCCCAGACGTTCTTGAAATATTGATCATGGTCATTTAATTTTTTTCCTTTTTGGCATCTGAGCGCTCTAGCTTGGTCAATCTGTCTTCATTATCGGAGGTTCTTTCTTCGTTGGCAGAGGTTCTATTTTCTACTGAAGTTAATCTATTATTAAATTCTTGCATGGTCCCTTTCATGTCATTGACTACAGATTTGAGGTCTGTAACTTCCTTTTTTGAGAGAATGTATCTTTGTCTTCAGAACGCCATCTTGAACCAACCTCTCGAGCATGGCCTTTGATTTCGAGTCATGCTCTTCCGTGTGCCAGAACACTGTAGCATAAATGAATATTTTCCTGTTGTTAGGGCTTAAGAGAATAAAATAGACATTCAAATTTTTCATCGTTTTTATAACATTTTAAAATAAATTTTTTTCATTCATAAAAAGGAGAAAAATATATATGTATGATATATGCATGTATGTATATATACATACACACATTCATGTGTGAAGATGTTTCCAAACTTTACTAGTAAATTTGAATTTTTTTCTACCTATTCTGGAGCTAAATTAAGTGATCAGTGACAATTTTTCAAAGAGTACACTCATGAACTGAAATTTAGAAAAGGCATGCTGACCTTTTGTACCTGGAAAAGAGAGAAAAAATATGAGCTGGAAATAATGTTATAGGAATTAGGATAATGAAAGTAGTAACTAAATTATTTGGAACAGAAGGAATTACTAGTACATTTGCATAGTTTGAGGGTGAAAGGACTTGGACTAGAACTTCGGGGAACTAGAATATTGAAACAAAATTATTCAAACAAACAGAAAAAGTTGAAGGAACAATATTAGTGTAAATTATTTGTTGATGAAACAAATTGAGAATTAGCTCAGATGACAGTCTGCTTTTAGAGTCAATTTCATTTATCATAAACCGATATCATTATTTTTCTTTTCTTTGCAGAGGAAATTCTGGAAGGAGCATAGTGGATGCCTTATCTCTTTATCCTTGTCTCTTGCACTCCCTGAAACCCATTATTAATGCCATTCATTATTATTCTTCTTACTAAATTCACCAGTGTCTCAGCATTACATCAAGTGCATCTTAGCTAGATACATATAGGAAAGTGTAGAAATTTAGTGAAAAATGTCAAGAAGAAAGATAAATATCACATACATATATCTCTTAAGTTTCTCACATGCTTAAATGGTAAATGGTGTACTAACTCATAGTGCCATGTGACTATTAAATTTAAAGATTGTGCCATTGGTTTATTTTCATTCAGAGCACATGAAATGATTCCTTCACATATAAAAGGTGTATCACAACTGCTTTTTGAAAGAAGAGAAGGGAGGAAAGTAGAAATGGAAATGAGTGAAAGTAAAGGATGAATAAAAATTAAGGACATGTGCAACAGTTTGCTTAGAGTTCTATATAGTAGAACTTAGAAATGTCTGTTATAACTGGTCATTCTGGGAATGTTACTGAATCTATTAAAAAGGGGGGCTATCAAGAAAATAAACTGGAAAGAATGAGACTATAGAAGACCAGTAGTTAAATACATGAGAAAAGAGTAATTAAATATGAACAGATTTTTCCTTCTAGAAAGAAAGAGAAAAACTTTGTCTTAATGAAAGAAAGTGACTTCCACTTAAGGATAGAGTGGGATTGGCATAAAACATGTATACATTTAAGAGGACTTTCTTTAAGCAAAACCAGCAGAAAAGGAATTCAGCTTAAGGGAATAATACTTTTTCATATCCACGTCTTTGCTTTTAGCCTATTGGGAATGAAATAAAAAAGGAAAAAAAACAAGGAGATTTCTGCAAGCATAGAAATAATTACAGGTATATTAAGTGTGGATGAACTCAAGAGGGCTGACTTAAAATCTACGAGCTCCCTTGTGACTTTGACTAGTGACAAAGAAATCCCTCATGCCATGTTTATAACTCCTTCGCCAACCACTTGATAGGGAACATTATCATCAGTGGCCAGTAGCTTTCATCTACAAGTCTAATATAAGAAATTGATATTGTGTCCCAGAATGCTACAGACCTTGCTTTGAGTTTTGTTGGAGGTGGCAAACATGATCTCAGACAGATGTAGAGAAAAATAAGTGTGTCTGTGTTGCAGAGACAAAAGAAATGTGTGAGACAGCATCTGTGAGATGTCACAGTATCATATTGGCATTAAATGGATTATAATTTATGACATTAACTGTGTTCTTTTATACAGAGCACAAACCACAACACTCAAGTGACTGAGACCAGAGGCCATGAAGGAGAAAAAAATGATGCATGATGAGTGACAGTGAGATGAAGAACTGAAAATACGCTGCAGACACCTGGTAAGAGTGCAGCCATCCCACAACAACTAGGGAGTAAGTCTCACTGTTTCCGTACTTACCCCACGGGTTTTTCTCTTTTTTTTAATTTTAGAATTTAATGTCTTTTTTTAAATGTCAATATGCTTTATTGTAACTTTTTTATTGAGAGATTTATTATAGAACAACCATACAAGTTTTTAACAAAATAATATAAAATGTGTATAGATTCTTGATATTAGAATCACTCCCAGGAGTACCCCCAATTACCCACTCTTATCCCTCCCTTCTCCTTCCCACAATATCTCTAAAAAAGTATTATGTTGTATAACATTACACCTTATCCCCACAGTTTTTTTGTCACCAGTGTTTCCAATTACAGTAGCTCCATTTGACTAACTAGGTCCTTATGTGCTCCCCCGCCCACCACTTCACTATCTGTACCTGTCAGGTAACGCTCACACTTACATGAGAAATTGTGATTGCTCCAGGTTTCCTATTCCAACTGATTGTATTAGGAGAAGAAAAAGTTTCTTCTATTAGAAAGAGTAATTTATAGAATGTCATAGAATTAAGGACCTGTGGAAAGCACAGTACCTAGTCAACGGACTAATTTCTTCCAAATGTATGACCCCCAGATGAACTCATTCTTCTATCAGAGCTTCAGCATCATTAACCATATCTGATTTCTGAATTTCTGGCATATTGTTGATATTGAGTATAAGAATAAGTGATTCATGAGCCTACTGGCATAATGTGCCTTTTTGGAAAGTCTAGGGAGATAATGAAAGAACCTAATCCTATTTTTCATAAAATCATAAATTTTTCTCCAATACATAACAAGAATTTCTTGATTCAAAAAATATAAAATATATACTTTTTAAAAGTGGTATTTTTGAGATTTATTTTTTAGATACTGGGGATTGAATCCCCAGGGGTACTTTATGACCTCCCATTCCTCTTGTTTTCTGTGAGACAGGGTCTTGCTAAGTTGCCAAGGCTGCCTTGAACTTGGCAATCCTGCTGTCGCAGCTCCCAAATTTGCTTGCATTAGAGGCATGTACCATGACATCCAGATGACTCTCATATAAGATATCAGAGCCCAAGTCTTGAGAAAATTTAATCATCAGAGTAATTGACGAGTAATTAATTTTTTTCATTTATTCTATAGCCTTCTTTTGAATCATTTCCATTATTTCAAAGTCCTTTGTCTTCCTTCTCTAGTACATTATTTGACTTCTTTTAAGAATTTTTTTGCCTCTTTATTTTCTATTAATTGGTTATACCTGAGATCATGAAATAACACATTCAATCCTTTCAGATGATATAGACACATATAGATATACGAATATATTATACTTTCAAATTTCAACTATATCTCTAGTCTCTTTCGCAGAGTACTTTTTACAGATATATTCTGACCACTGTCTGAATGTGCTAGCCCAAACTGGCTATTTCTCATTTAAAGGCAATGAGAGTAAAGTACTTGAGGGGCAGCTAAAATGTGGATATGTATAGACAACAAACTCTGATTAACATGAAAATTTCCAATAAAAATAAATAAGTCTGTTTTTTTTTTTTTTCCCACAGATACGGCAAGGAAATAACAGACAGGTCAGTAGTTTAATTCCATACCCAGATGATTTTGCTGGTTCTAATACAATTGACCTGTTATGCAATAGCATCTTTTTCTGACAGTACACGTGGGAGCCCTTTATGAAAAACAGTGATATGTTTCTATGGAGCTATCTTTTTCCTTCAATAACATGAATGAGGTGGATGATATGATCTTAGAGTTCTACCAAAATCAGACCAACTCAACATGATGACTTTTTGTACAAACAGGAAGAAAGTAGATTGTGATAGCCCTGACTGAGAAAATTTTGTTCACATCAGGAGGCTCAAGAGCACAATGTTCCTCTCCAACATAACAATCTTCATGCCTTCTGTCTTTACACTAATTGGGATCCCAGGCCTAGAGTCTGTGCAGTGCTGGATTGGGATCCCATTCTGCATCATGTATATCATGGCCCTGATTGGAAATTCTTTGCTTCTGTTTGTCATCAAAACAGAGCAGAGCCTCCATGAGCCCATGTACATTTTCATAGGCATGCTAGGGGTCACAGACATTGCACTTGCTAGCAGCATTATGCCCAAGATGCTTGGAATCTTCTGGTTTAATGCTACAGACATCTATTTTGACATCTGCCTGCTCCAAATGTGGTTTGTTCATACATTTCAGTGCATAGAATCAGGCATCCTGCTAGTCATGGCCCTGGACCGTTATGTGGCCATCTGTTATCCACTAAGACATGCCACCGTCTTTACCCACAAGCTGGTTGTTCAATTAGGAACTGTTGTAATACTCAGAGCTGTCATTCTTGTAGCCCTAGGCCTAATACTGATAAAGTCTAGGTTTCAATTTTATCATACAACAATCATCTCCCACACCTACTGTGAGCATATGGCCATTGTGAAACTAGCTGCAGGGAGTATCAAGGCCAACAAAATCTATGGTTTGTTTGTGGCCTTCGCAGTTACAGGATTTGACCTCACGTTCATCACTTTTTCGTACAGCCAGATATTTATCACAGTTTTTAATTTGCCCCAGAAGGAAGCTAGGCTTAAGGCTTTCAACACCTGCATAGCTCACATCTGTGTCTTCCTCCAGTTGTACCTCCTGGCCTTCTTCTCCTTCTTCACACACAGGTTTGGTTCTCGCATCCCTCCTTATATCCATATCCTCTTTTCAAGCATGTACATGCTGGTTCCTCCATTCCTAAACCCACTTGTCTATGGTGTAAAGACCAAGCAGATCCGCACTAATGTGGTAAAAATGTTCTGTTCAGAAAATACAGCTTGATTAATACCTGTATCCTTTTGTTGTTGTTGTTCAATAGTAATTATCTCAAAACAAAACAACAACAACAAAAAAACCGTATTATTTGAGATACCTCAGTTTCCCATTTAATGGTTTTATGAACAGAACAGTATGGTACAAGACAATGGGTTTGTGGATCCTGGATGATGAGGGGAGTAAGACAAGTAAAAAGAACAAAATAGTGAATAAGTTTTATTTAATTTTTTTTTATTTTTTACATTACAGCAAAGAAGCTGGGTTGACATCTATTAACCAAATGATTAAAATGAACATTGATTTTATATAACACATGAATAGTGATAGAGTGAACAGAGAAATTATGTGTGTCATTCTGTTGTATTGCATAAAAACAAAATAATCCACGTAATCTCAATCATAATCATGAGGAAACACCAAATAAATCCAAATGATGACCATTATACATAATAAATGATACATTTTATTCAAAAATTTCACTATCAGGAAAGAAAAAGAGCCAGGCATTTTAGTGCACATGTGTTATCTCAGTGACTCAGGCTGAAACAGGACTGTAAATTTAAGGTTAGCCTGGGAGACTTAGTGAGACCCTCAGTAATTTAGTGAGATTCTGTCTCAATATAAAAAATAAAAGGACTGGGGATGTGGCTCAGTGGTAAAGTGTCCCTGGTTTCAATTCCATGTATCAAAGGGGAAAGGGGGTGGGGGAAACAGAGAGGCAGAAAGAGGGTGGAGGGTAGGGAAGAAAGGCTAAGGAGCTGTTGCAGATTGAAGAAGTCTTAAGGGATATGAAAATTCATGAAATGCATTGGGTGGTACTGAAATGGATTCTGAATGAGAAAAAGATAGCTACCAAAGTCATTGCTGGAACTATTGTGTATATTTAAATACAGCCTACTGATTCAATTGCAATATTTCAATATTAAATGTCTTGATTGTGGTTACACTGCTGTAATTATGTGATCTAATAGCCTTTTTCAAAAAAAAATTACAAGCTGAACCATTTAGAAATAAAGGGGTATCATTTTCCAAGTTATTCATAAACAGTTTAGAAAACAAATTATCTATTGATCAATCTAATTGAATTTATCTAATTCAAAAATTATAGTGGCATAAGTCACCCACTTGACCATTCCAGAAATCTTGTCATTTTCTTTGAAATTGACTCCAATTTCCCACAATATGCTTCTTCAATCACCAGATCCTCAGGATTTCTTTAAAAAGTCTTTAATGTATTTATTTTTATCCATCATTTATTACTTCTTTCTCATTTTAGTCTGTCATGAGATAGTATGTAGAATAATAAAATGTATTTTTCACTTTTTGTGTATGGTACTTCTTATGTAAGCTATGTTTCAGAAAGTTATTTGGCATTTTAAAATTAAAATGTTTGTCAACTCTATGTATCATGTTATATTTATTGCTCAGAAGGACATGTAAAGAAAGAGGTATTCCACACTTAGATATGAATTACATATTTTTACAGCTCTTGATTAAAGATTCTTTCCTACTATTTATTTACTAATTAATAGACTTTATGTAGAGAATTTAAGGTTTAAAGAAAATTTGAATAGAAAATAGAGAGAGGTCCCTGATCTCTTCTTCCCAGAAGAGATCTGCACTAATCTTCTTACTTGGTCATCACATTACATCAGTGTTGGTCATATTTAAAACATGCATGTAGTTTTCATAGTTAGTTCTGCATATGCTATTTTGAGACATCTCATTTTTTAAAATTGAGATATAATTAATATATCACAATTCATCTGTTAAAAGTTTACAAATTAGTGATATTTGGTATATTCAAACAATTATTGAACTATCACTACCATCCAATTCTAGAGAATTTTAATTAAACTTGTAAAGAAATTGTATGCAAAATCGATAGTCTCCGCATTTCCTATTTCTCTCCATTTCTGGCATGCACTATTCTGCTTTCTATTCTATGGATTGTGGATATTTTATGTAAGTGGAGTCATACAATATGTGGCCTTTTATATCCAATTTTTCCACTTAGCATGCTTTCAGGATTCATCTGTTTTTCAGCATAAATGTAAATAATCATTTATTTTTATGACACAATGATAGCCCATTGGAAAGAAATACCTGAGTCTTCTCTGGAGTCTAGCAGAGAGTCTTCCATCTTAACTCAAACAATTCCACAATTAATATATGTATGGTGAGGCCCTCAAATTTTATATTTCTATATCTCATTAAAACATGTATCTTCTACCTTTATAAATCTCCTTAACCTTCTATTATAAACCCATTCAAATTCCATTTTTACTTTCTTATAATTAAAAATTAAATGATTTTTTTCCTGTTTTCTCTGGAAAATGGGAAAAAGAAAAGTCTTTTGTAAAATTTTTCTTTCTTTCTTTATTTCCTATTACATTTTCTAGAGATTTATATTTCCCTATGATATTTGTGGAAGCTACTTTTTAAATTTAATATTAGAAGATTTGAAGGGATGTATCAGTCATGAAAATAGTTACATCATTTCTAAAACAGATTATTTCTACACTGTTCTAGTGAGTTTTAGAAAAATGCTAAGACTATTTTTGTCTCTAGTGTTCTGTAGCATTGTGATTTCTTGATGTTCAAAACTTTGTGTGTGTGTGTGTGTGTGTGTGTGTGTGTGTGTTTTCTACCATAGGAATCATTCAGTAGATATGCTTTCTGATTATATTACACATAAAGAATTGTTCTTAGACTTTAGAAGCCACTAATGCTCACCTGAGCATATTTCATGCTTTATATGAAAAAAATTTCTTGTTTTCTCTGAAGATATTTCTTTTTATTCTGGTTCTTTCAGTTGTCACTAGGGTGTTGAATTATTTGCTGTTTTTCCTGGTATGGGTGCCCCATCAATGGCTGATGTTAGGCTACAACACAGTCCCTAAGTACACAGCTGGACAAAGCTTCACACAACCAGCTTTTCCAAGCCATGAGATCTGTCAGTAACACATAAATACCCCCAAATCTATGACACAGTTTTCTTTGTTTTTTCCTCGAGTGGATATAATTTTGCAAGGGATCAATCAAAATATCTTGGTTAAATGGCTTAAAACGCTAAACAAAAGGTTAGTTGAACAAGGCCAGATACAATGATAGGTGACAAAACTGTTTGTCACCTGTCATCAGCTTGTCTCTCAAACATTCACATGAAATCCAGTCTTGGTCGCCTATTCCCTTTACTACACAGAGAATGGGAATCTTCTTTCTCCTTCTTTTAGCTAAAGCTTTAAATTCCTTTTAATTTTTTTCTTAATTGACACGTAAAAGCTGCATAAATGTATAAAGTGTGATATTTTAACCTATGTGTGCAGTGTGTAATGCTACATCAAAATAATGCAACGTATATTGCCTCACTTGTTTTTGTAATAGTTTCACTCAAAATCTAAGCATTTTCAAGTGCACAACATGTTCTTATTAGATGCAGTCATCACGAGGTACCCTATGGTACCTTTGGAAACTATTGTGACTAATGGAAATGTTGTGTGTTTTGACCTACCTAAGGCACAGATTCTTCTTGCAACTAAGTAAACAGAGGTTTCAATATTGGGTTTGCATCATAGACATACTGACAATAAAATTATTGAAGATACATTTCCTTTTGTTTTTTTTTAAAGAGAGAAGGACAGTGAGAGAGAGAGACAGACAGACATTCCTTTTATTTCTCAGTCAGCAAGTGCCTGCACAGATTAGTCTATCTCAAGTTGTTTCTATTTCCCTTTATGGCTCATTGTTTTTGTAAATAATCATCATGGTTTATTTTGCATCACCATAGAACACTATCTTCTCTTTTGAACTTTTAGAAAGGCAGTCATTTTGGTTCCAAGTTCAAAGAGATATCTAAGTTTGAGAAAAAAGCATTGATGCAGCACCCTGTTAGACAAGGAAGCTTCTAAGTTCTGAACCACGTTAAACTTTCGTTTTCATCCTTTCCTTAGAGGGACCTTAAATCTCACAAGCAATTAGATAAAATGTCCTCCAGTGCCTTCCATGGAATTTGTTTTCTAGTGGTTTTCTGATATCTAACAGTCTATTATGTTAGCACTCTGAACATTGTGGCATCTTTCCGCATCATGTCATGATACTGATAGCAGTTTCATTTCACTCACTGTGGATCATCATTTATCTGTTTCTAAAAGTTAAACTATAGCATATTAGTGCCGTGTCCCAAGTGTTTTGCAAAAATATAAGGTCTTATGTCATGGAGGATTGCTCCCATATCTATAGACTTTTAATATCTAATTAGTAATAAATTTCCCCATCATCATGGCTGTCTTTTTGTTTTTTATTATAGAAATGTGCATTTTATTGGTTCTTTTTAGCTATACATGACAATAGAATATAAGTAGAATATACATGACAGTGACATAAATAGAAAATCACAGAATATCACTTATTCTAACTCAGTCCCCAGTATTTTCCTTTCCCCTCTTTTCTTCCCACACCCTGTTCTCTACTCTCTATTCTACTGATCTTTCTGTTACTTACTAATAGTTTTTTTTAAAATAATGTCTTTGAGATATACATAATGCTGAGATTCACTGTGGTATATTCATATATATACATAAGAACATTTAATCTGATTCATTCCATGAACTTTCCCTATCCATTCCTTCTTCCTTTCATTCACCTTTGTCTACTCCTTTGATTTTTCTTCTATTCTTTTTGTATCCTCCTCCCCCTTATTTTGGATTAGCTTCCATATTTTCTCTAGCTCTTGAAAATATTACTATTATATTGCAAATCTAAACAGAGCTAATGTAATCACTAATTCCTGTTTTCTCTCACATTACGTCACCTCTGATAGCGTATACCACATTTTCAGAAAGTGAAATTATTTGGTCAATATTTATGTTAATTCAGTTTATGAGCTTCCTAGGTGCCTTCTTCCCATCCAACATACATTTTATGAAGCATGTGTTCCATGTGCTGTACATGAACCTTATCATGACTGGGTCACAGTTTCAGTAAACATGCACTGAGTGCCTCTTTTTGTGGTAAGAAGCTGTCTAATCCGGTATATGACTGATAGCCTTGGTTCCTGACTATTCCAGGACATGTGTTGTCATTGACTCAGAAATAAATGAAAATATTTTCTCAGTTTTTAGTAGAATTGACACATGGGGAGATTTATTATGAAAGTGGGACCTTGAGCTACTGGCTTTTACTTTCCTCACATTCACCTGTGTAGATGCTATACAAACATAGAAGATGATTATGAGAAGCCATCAGTCCATCTTTCCTTTTTCTTTTTTAAAGAAAGAGGGACAGGGAGAGACAGAAAAAGAGAGAAGCAATTTTTATTTAGTTTTTCATGTGACTTTCATTGCTCTGACACTGTTGTGTATGTGGTTCTGGAGCGTGAACCCGAGTACTGGTCCATGCCAGGCAAGCGCCATGACTGCCAAGCTACCACTCCAGCCCCAATCCATCTTTTTTTTCTTTTAGTTTAAAGATTTTTTTAAAGAGAAGGACAGTGAGAGAAAGAGAGAGAGAGAGGGACAGAGAATCATTTTTATTGAGTTTTTTTTTCACATGGCTTTTGTTGCTCTGACACTTAGTTGTGTACGTGGGGGCTGGGGTTTGAAATCACGTACTCATGCATGCCAGGCAAGTGCCGTAACCACGGAGCCACTGCTCCAGCCCCACAGTCCATCTTTTCTAATTGTATTGATTTTACTTTTCTTGAATGTTCATCTTTTCTATGTTTACTGGAAAATATTCATCATTTATCATCAGAATTCATGAAAATGATTCCCTTAAATGATCACATTACTTTTACTTTAACCCCACTTAAGTTCTAATGTAAGCATTCCTACTGAATAATTTCTTCTAAATTTCAAACTTTATCAAGGCCATGATAAACTAACTACAATGGAACCAAATCACATGTAGAGTGGATAGTTTCAGTGCAAGTTAAGAGGATGTGATTACAATATATGTTTTTTTAAAGTTGTAACTTTAATCTAAATTATGGATAAGCCAACCTCAGAAACTTAACAAGGCCCTGCCTCAAAGTAAAACACAAAAAAATCTGGGAATTTGGGTCAGTGGTAAAGTGTCCCTGATTTAAGTCCCTGGTACAAAAGAGAGAGAGAGAGAGAGATAAGAAGGCAGATTTTAGAGCAAAGGGGGCATATAAATGCAAGATAGTGCCACATATAAAAAATACACTGAAATAATTTGAATGACATGATAAACATTTCAAGAAATAAAATTTCACACATTTAAAAGGAAGAAAGGGGAAATGTTAAAGAAATATAATAAATAGAAAGGTAATGATTGATATCTAAGACACCTTGGAGACTTATAATTGAAATAAAGGATATCTTTACAGTGGAAAACAGAACAGACAAAATAGAAACTATAAGAAATATTTTTTTAAAGAGAGAAGGACAGTAAGAGAGAGAGATAGAGAATCAATTTTTATTGAGTTTTACACATGGCTTTTGCTGCTCCAACACTTATTTGTGTACGTGGGTGCTGGGGTTTGAACCCATGTACTTGCGCATAGCAAGCAAGCTCATTAACCACCAAGCCACTGCTCCAGCCCCAAGAAATATTTTTTAATATGAGAAATATTCTGACCAAGGTTTATGTTGGTGAAGTTATTAACGATTATAACAAAAGGATGATATAATATATAGGAAGATGTTCAAGTCAACCAAAAGGAAAAAACATAATCAAAGTCTCAGAATCTCAGAGTTGTACATTTAAATAAAAATAAATCTTTTACTACTATGTTTCAGGGTTTCTGATGGGGAAATGTGTGACACAAAATCATATATTCAGTGTACTAAAGTATTTATGTACTGAATTATATAATATGTGGACTATGTGTCCAAACAATGTAGGGATAATGAAAATGGTAGAGGTATAAACAAAAACAGGAGCAAACTGTGTATCAGCTGATAGATTCAGTTTGTGTTGTTGTGACCAAAATACCTGGCCAGAACAGCTTACAGGAGGGAAAGTGTATTTTGGTTCATGGCTTCAGTTTTGGTCCATAGTGGGCCAACTCCTTTGCTCTGGGCCCAGGGTGAGGTAACAACATTACGGCAGAATGGCAGGGTGAAGGGAAATTGCTTAGGATCTGGCAATCAGGGAGCAAAGAGTAAGATAAAAGGCTCATGAGGCAGATGAGTCCTTCTAGGACATGGCCCAATGAAGCCCCTTTCCAGCCACACCCCACCTCCATACAGTTAACACCCAGTCAATTCATTCAAACAAGGAAGGACTGGTTAGACTATAGTTATCCCAAACCATTCATTTCACCTCTGAATACTCCTGCTTTAACACAGGAGCCTTTAGGGGACACCTTATATCCAAACCATAACACTGGGTGATAGACACATATGGATGTTTCATATTATTTTCTCTACACTTATATATGTTTATATTTTCCATAATATAAAATTTAATATAAATAATTAGCAATTAAAATTTCAAGTAAAGAAGATGATCTTGAGGTTTTACTGCCTGGAGAAGTGTTTTTGACTCTTAAGTAGTTCCCATATGTTTTCTGAGCAGATTCCAGGTCACTTTCAAAAACTGGAAAAATTTTCATGTCATATTTAATTTATGACCACAAACTCCACCTTCCTATTTCCTTCAGAGTTACAAGTTGCTCTCTCCTAGCAAGCCTGGCTCCACTCCCAGGACTGAAAGACATGTTTTGAACTCCAGTTTCGGTTTTGTTGAATATAAAAAGAAAGTGTGTAGTGATGATGTGAAAGAGAACAGTGATACAATGGTGACCTTGCCTGTGGTTGGGGAACACCAATTCTACACCACAATTAAGGTTCATGGGTGACAGGGATGTTGTATATTTCCATTATTATGTTGTGGTCCTGTTTTCCACAACAGGATTTCAGGGTTCAGAGCCAATTATAACCAATTCTCATCCACTCTGCTCTATATCCAGTTACACTCAAGGAGTTTATTCAGCTTTCTGTGTAAAGAATAGACTTTTCCCTCCTTCACCTCTAGGCTGACTTAACCCTCCGTCTTCTCCTCTTTTGTTCCAGATTTCACTTGTGTGCATGGAAAAATTAAATATCCAAAGACTTTTCTGAAACTCTGTCTTAGAGCATTTGTGTGATTTGTGTGTGTGTGTGTGTGTGTGTGTTTCTGTTTAAATTCTCTAAATGTACCTGTTCTGGTGGTCTAGCATTGTGGATGACAATACCAAGATCAGGCAGACAAAATAATGAAATATAAATTAGTTCATAATTCATTAAAAATATGGTTAATGCAGGATCAGAATACCTGGCCAAGAAATTTCCTAAGAAATTTATGTAATTACAAATGTCTTGAATTTGTGTGGATGATGCTGTGTATACATAGTATCTTCAGAAGGAGATTGTCCCTTTAAAGAGGATGGTGAATGGGTTAGTATCTGGGAGACATTTGAATGTCTTGGTGGTGATATTTCACCTAGCTGAGAATACTCAGCAATGCAATTGGGAAAGATGAAACAAAAATATGAGGATGGATTAAGTGATTAGAGGTAAACACTGAAACTTTGTTTTCTTTCTTTTCCTTTCCTCATTTCCCTTGGTGCAGATC
Source organism: Aplodontia rufa (assembly GCA_004027875.1). Taxonomy (NCBI): domain Eukaryota; kingdom Metazoa; phylum Chordata; class Mammalia; order Rodentia; family Aplodontiidae; genus Aplodontia; species Aplodontia rufa. The sequence goes on along the minus strand of PVKS010023818.1, from coordinate 17,626 downwards.
CTTAGCAACTCCTCCATTGGAGCGTGTCTGTGGAATTGAAGTGTGGTTTAAAAGTCAGCCCTATAAGATAATCAAACTCCAGCACTACCCTGTCCTCTACATTCTATCTCACAGGGATCCCTGGCTATGAAGAATTCCACCACTGGATTTCCATCCCTTTCTGCCTCATCTACTTTGTTGGAATAACGGGCGACTGTATCTTCCTGCACATTGTCCAGACTGACACCAGGCTCTACTACTTCCTGGACATGTTCTTCCTCAGTGACATGAGGATGTCCTTACCTATCATTACTATACAATTCTAGAGCATTTCACTCACATTAATAAAATATATTATACAAAATTGGCAGCCACTGCACTTAAGACTCATATCTGTTTCTGGCATCCATCAATCGTTCTGTTCTATGGATTCTGGATATTTGTGTAAGCAGAATCATATTTTATGTAGCATTTTATTTTGGACTTCTTTCACTTAGTGTGTTTTGAGAATTCATCTGAGTTTTAGCATAAATCAAATATAATTTCTTTTTAGAGCCAAATGACAGTCCATTGAATAGAAATACCTGAGTCTACCCTTGGGCCAAGTAGGCAGGTCTCCAGCCTGGCTGAGCTTTTTGCACTATTCCTTTTTGTATGGTAAACTCCTCCATCCTAATTCAAACAATTACACAATTAATATATGTATGGCCTAGCCCTCTTCTATATCTCATCAAAACACTTATATTCTCATTTTACAAATTTTCTTTACCTTCTCTTCTGAATATAATCAAATTCTATTTCTACTTTTTTATAATTAAAAATTGTGGGTTTTTTTCTCTCTGGAAAACATAGGGAAATATAAGTGTATTCCAAAAATTTGCTGTCTTTATTACCTAATATATTTTGTGGAGATTTTTATTTCACCAAATTGTTTGTGAAAGTTACTTTTTTAATTTAGTATTAGGAAATTTGAAAATGTGTATCAGCCATGAAAATAGTCACATTACTTATAAAACATGATTTTGTCATTGTTTTAATGAAGTAGTTTCTAAGACTATTTTTGACTCCATCTTCTTTAGCATTGTTATTCCTTGATGTTAAAATTTTTTTGGTGTGTATTTCCAAGTGTATTGTGAGAACCATTCAATAGATGTGTTTTTTAGTCATATTATACTTGAAGAATTGTATTTAGACTTTAAAAGCCATGGATGCTCACCTGAGCATACTTAATGTTTTATATGAAAATATTTGTCTTATTTCCCCTGAAAATATCTCCTGCTATTCTGCTTATTTCTGCTGGGTGTAGGTTGGCACTCTTATTTGATATATTTGCTATTTTTCCTGGTGTAGATGCCCCAGCAATGCTTAATTTCAAGCTACAACACAGTCCCTGAGGACACAGCTGGATAGAGCTACACGCAGCCAGCCGTTCTAAGCCATATGAACTGTCTACAGAACGCAACTGCCTTCAAATCTATGCCAGATTTTTTTTTCCTGGAGTATATATAATTTTACAGTTTATTAGTCAAAAGATCTAGTCAAAATGGTTTCAAATGCAAAAGAAAAGGTCTTGAACAAGGCCAAATATAACACAAGACAAAGCTGTCTGGGCTGGAGCGGTGGCTCAGTGGCTTTGGCGCTTGCCTGGCAAGCACGAGGACCCGGGTTCAAACCCCAGCACCACATACACAACTAAGTGTTGGAGCAACTGAGGCCATGTGAAAAAACTAAATAAAGTTGTTTCTCTCTTTCTCTGTCTCTCTCACTGTTGCTCTCTCTTAAAAAAAAAAAAAGACAAAGCTGTCTGTCATATGTCATCATGACATCTCTCAAACATTCTCATGCAATCTGGTCCTGGTAGCCTATTTCCTGTACTATGCAGAGGTTAGGAATCTTCTTTCTCTTTCTTTTTCAGACTAAAGCTTTAAATTCCTTTTATTTTTTCCATTGGCACCTAAAAGCTGTATAGATTTGTGGTATATAGTGTGATATTTTAATATACGTATGTAATATGTAAACCACATCAAGATATCTAACGTGTATTATCTCACTTGTTTTTTGTGGTATTTCACTCAAAATCTAATCTTAGTATTTTCAAGTGTATAATATGTTCTTAGTAGGTGTAGTCACCATGATGTAATAGACACCCCAAGAAGCTATTGTGCCTAAATGAAATTTTGACCAACATCTCAATTCTCCTACCCACTCAACCTCTGGTAACCAGCATTTTCCTCTTTGATTCTGTCAGTTCAACTCCTAAAATGCGGTTCTATGGCATACATTCTTCTCTCAGCCAAATAAATAGAGAATTCAATATTAATTCTATATTGTAGAGTTATAAAATAAATGTGAAATGAAGAGAACAACTTGGTGAGGGCTGGTTGGACACAGGAAAGATTTATGCGACCCAAGTTCAAGTAGAAGAATTTCAGAAACTGAAGGGAGATTGGGGCTTTGTGGTGCACTTTCTAATGCCAGTCCCTTTCATGGGCCAAATAAGAAATCAATTTTTAATTACACTGGAAATGAATTTAAATATATTTCTTTTGTTTATCAATCAGCAAGGGTCTACATGGATTAATCTGATAATATCAAGCTTTTTTTATTTCCATTTATGGCTCATTATTTTTGTAAATCAATGTCATAGTTTATTTTGTGTCATCATAAAATGCAGTCTTATGATCTATTGAAATGATATTAAGTTTAGTTTCAAGATCCAAAGATATATCCAAGTTTGAGAGAAAAATTGGCACAGAACCCCTATTAGACACGGAATCTTCTGGTTCTGAACCATGTTATGATTTCTTTTTCTCCCTTGCCATACTGGGACCTTAACTCTCAAAAGATAATACAGAAACCCAATTCCACAGGGGCATCCTATATTATAAAACACTCAGCCTTTACTGCCTGAAACAACCAAATGATTCTACTCTATGGGTCCTGCTTGCACTTCACTGGGTAACCCTTGGTAAGTCCGTGGACTTGAGGTTCTGCACCGTGAATGGGGAAATGGAGGATTTGTTTCCAAAAGAACACTTGTCCTATGTGATCCCATATGAGGGAAGGACAATGAAAAAGCAACAATATCTTTTAGTTGAGAGTTTCACTCTGGAAAGATTTTGTCTAAAAGTAATACATGTTTTCCAGAATATTTCTCAAACAGTTAATAAAATACAGGGTGGCAAATCTTGAGATCTGACCAGTTGGAGGACCTCTAGAGAAGGGGAATAATACATGCATGTAAGGTTTATTTGCGAAAAGGTCAGGAGACTATACAGGCTTGGAATGAAGGTGATTCAGAAGACATTTTTCCTGTGTCTTCAAATTCAATGGTAAAAGAAATTTTCTCTCCTTTTAAACACATGCATTTTTGTGCACTCAAAGGCTTTCCCCGGGTTGCCTTTTGTCATCCAGTCCAGTAATTCTCAACCCAAGAATGTTTTCAGCCTCACCTCCCTCAATTTCTGCTGCATTAAGATAGTGAGTCCCAGAGATTTTATTCTCTTGCTATACTTTCACTATTTTTCAAATCATTTCATGATATGATATCTGGGCTATAGCAAATAACTTTCCTCTAAATCTTCCTACTTCCTATTTTTAATGGTCTTCAGTTCATTCACCAAGCTGCTAACAGATTGGTCTTTTAATGGGCAAAATATTTGCCTGACCACCTAAAAGATCCATGTGGCTTAAATTGGTCACTTCACATTTGGTCTTTTTCCCTGTTTGCTAGCTGCAAATCTTATTATTTCTGTTTGAACCAATTTATATGCTAAAATATTTAGTGGTTTGAAATGCCTCCCATCTGCAATTTTGAACAAACTATTTTCTCTTCTTGGAATTTCCTTCTTCATATATTTTTCTTGGATAATATCTTCTAAGGATTTAATCCCCTGGATAGCCAGTATCATTCTGCTCAATTTCATTAAAAGTTCATAAATCCTTATTCAACAAAGTCTTCTTGTCTTCCCAGTATAAGGCCCTAGAACAATGGCCAGGGAACATCCTTCCTCATGCATCCAGGGGACGTTTGGCAATGCCTGAAGCATTTTTTATTGTTGCCTCAAATATCTAATGGGTAGGAGACAAGGATGTTACTAAGCCATTAAAATTGTAGAGACCATCCCCCACAACAACAACAACAACAACAAATCATTTGGCCTTAAATGTAGTCAGGATGGCATTGAGAAAACCTGCCCTAGAAGATTATCAGAAGTCATGGGAGTTGGAAAAAAAAACTAACAAGAACCAAGGATATTACTTTCTTATCATGACCCTTGGTCTTTAGACTGAAAATATGCTTTTTTAATTAGCTTGCTTTTTGTTTACTTGCTTCATTCTTCTACTTCTGCTGTCCTTCCTCTGATTGCTCTATACACACTTTGCCAGAGACAGCTTGCATCTTGATGTCCAGTTATTCTCCGGGTCAACTATCACTCATGTGGCAATGTTAAACGACTAAATAAACATTGCTTTTTTGGGTGGGTTTCTATACTTTCTTTATGTATTTATTTTTATACACAATTTTAAAACATAAGATTTATTTTTTAAAATTTTATTGAGGAGTTGTATTGTGATACAATCATAAATTCCTATGAGGTAACAATATGATATGCCTCTGATTCTAATCCAGAATCACCTCCACATTATCCACACCCCAAGCTCTTGATTCTTTTATATTTCCCTCCTATAACAGACATAAATATCTTTATATATGTATGTGCATATATATATATATATACACATATACATACGTGTGTGATTGTGCATTTTGAAGAATTAAATGATTGCATGCATAGTATTTGGCTTCTTGGGGAAGAAAGAGTAAGCTCCATTATTGATTCCCCCCTAGATCCCTCCCTATCATACCTCCTTCTCCCTTCTCCCCCTCTTCTTCCCTCCCTACCCCAATATCTATGGTTCCCCTAAATTATGTGTTGCTTCAACCTTGGTGAGTCTAGTACATGAGCTTGATCTTTAACCCAAGCCTGAGTATTTGCTCTAGCCTCCACAAATGAGGGAAAACATTTGATCCTTGTGTCTCTGGATTTGGTTAATTTCATTCAGCATGATTTCCTCCATTGCCATCTGTTTACTTTCAAATGCTGTAATATCTTTGTTTCTAACATTTCTGATGAAAGCAAAAGTATAATTTTCTGTTATCAGTCTGTTTCTTCAGGCCACCCTCACTATCTCTATCAATTTTACACTTTATTCAAATAGTTTCAGAAAATGAATTTAGCAATTACTAAAAGAAAAATTATATTTTGAAATGAGCTAATATTTTCCATATTCTGAGGTGAAATGATTTCTTGAAGGAGAGAGAAATACAAGTTGCAAGCAATCATCAGACAGGAAAAAGCCCTTGAGCTGGAAAGATGTAAGGCAAAACCCTTGTATGCTGAAGAAAGTCCTTTGGTAACAAAGATGTCAGACCCTGGACATCTGCAGGGTCATGAGTGGGAGTGACCAGTGAAAGATAGAAAATAGGATGGAGAGGGTTCTATGTGAAAACAAAATGGGGAAGGAAATTTTTACCTCTACATAAATTTAATTTTGGTCAGAAAGAAGATGCACAAAAGGTGTAAGAAAAAAAAAAGAATACCTTTCATAGATCATTCTGTGTTATTTCAAATGGTTAAGAAGAAATAACTGCTATTTCTTAGAAACGTAAAAGTGTTAACAAAGGAGAGAGAAAAGCAGAGAACATGGGTTGGTGCTATATAATAAATACAAGTGATGTGCACTTATCAGGAGACGGGAGATGAGACCAATCTCTGAGAGGAAAGTGAGCCCTACTGAATTCGTCTTCTCAGAGGACAAATAGAACAAGTGTTAGATAAATGCTTGGGTTTGGGAACAACGAAACTTTGAAAAAAATCAGTTTGAATGTATTCTGGGAATGTTTATAAGAAAGGAATCAGAGTATGAAGGACTAAGCTGAAAAATCCAGCTATAGAGCTGCCAGACTGCAAAAATATTCCAGGAAAACTTGATTTGAGAAAAGTGATATATCACCACTGGATTCTTTATGTCAAATTAGGTACAGCCTAGTTCTTGAAATATCTTTATACAAAATGATTTTTTTTTCTTTTTGCGGCAATTCCTATTGGCAGGTAACAAAAAGAAAAAAAATCCCACAAGGAGTAGCAACCACAGAAAAAAGGGGATTGTTTGAGGGCTGTAGTCATGGAACAGAAGGAAGCCATCTGGTAAATTGAATGTTGCTCATAGAAAATGACCATGGCATGGATAAACATGGAGCCCCAAGGCTAGTTTCTCAATGATTTCAGAAAAGGAGATAGAAAAAAATTAGAGAGCGGTTGTTGGGATGAAAGAGAGAAGATCATACTCTTAAATTAACTACACGATATTTTTAAAGTAAGTTAGTTTCTTCTCATTTTGAATTCATCAGGCTTCACATGGATTAGAAGATGAAACAGTACTACCCCACATAGCTCTCCTGACCAGATCAGCATGCTCACATTTAATGGCACGTTCTTTATGCCTTCTGTGTTAACACTCGTTGGGATTCCCGGCCTGGAGTCAGTGCAGTGCTGGATTGGGATTCCATTCTGTGCCATGTACATTATTGCTGTGGCTGGGAATTCCCTCATTTTAGTTATCATCAAGAATGAAACCAGCCTCCACATTCCTATGTATACTTTTTTGGCCATGTTGGCAGCCACAGACATTGTACTTAGCACCAGTATTCTTCCTAAAATGTTAGGCATCTTCTGGTTTCATTGGCCACAGATTTCTTTTGATGCCTGCTTGCTGCAAATGGGGCTTATTCACTTATTCCAGGCAATGGAATCAGGCATCCTGCTGGCAATGGCCCTGGATCGCTATGTGGCCATCTGCAACCCCTTGAGGCATGCCACTGTCTTCACCCGACAGCTCTTGACACATCTTGGAGTTGCAGTGACCATGAGGCCAGCTATTCTCATATTACCGTCCCTGTTGCTTATCAAATGCCGTCTTAAACACTACCGAACCACAGTTATTTCCCACTCTTATTGTGAACACATGGCCATTGTGAAACTGGCAGCTGAAGATGTCCGAGTCAACAAGATATTTGGCCTATTTATTGCCTTTGCCATCCTAGGATTTGACATCATGTTTATTATCATGTCCTATATCCGAATCTTTATCACTGTCTTCCAGTTGCCCCAGAAGGAGGCACGAGTCAAGGCCTTCAACACCTGCATAGCTCACATCTGTGTCTTCCTACAGTTTTACCTTCTTGCCTTCTTCTCTTTCTTCACACACAGATTTGGTTCTCACATACCACCCTATGTTCACATCCTTTTGTCAGATCTTTACCTGTTAGTGCCACCTTTTCTCAACCCCATTGTCTATGGAGTTAAAACCAAACAAATCCGTGGCCATTTCTGGAAAATGTTTTCCTCCTCCCAGAATTCTTGATTATTACTCACTCCATGTATAGAAATTTTAGATTGATTATAAATAGAAACTTCAAAGAGGTAAAAGTTAGTATCTTCTTCAAGTAACTATATATGCAAAAAAGCTTTAAATTTCAGATGCTTATAATTTAGAGAGTTATTAAACTGATTGACACATAGGGAAATTATCTTCCTTATGTGGGATATTAACTTATCTAATCTGTTCTTCTATTTTTATCCTGTCCATTTAAAGTCAAAAATTCTTCTCTGACACTATTTACATCTCTATATAGAAAACAGTATTTGAAAAAACAACATTTGTTTTAAAATAGTTTTGAAGGATCAGCTACACATAAATAGTCTTTAACTGCTGACCTAACCTATATCTATAATGCTGTCTATATTCTACTTCATAATGTTTGCTTTTGAATCTATGTTTTAACAAATTTGAAAACAATTATGTTTATATCTGCACCACTCATATTATAGACAAGTGATGGATCCAGCACAGGTACCCATTAATAGGTGAATGGATAAAAAAATGTGATGTACAGCCAGAATCTATACACATTTTAGATTATTTTGTTAAAAACTTGTATGGTTGTTCAAAAATTAAAAAAAATTAAAAAAAACTGAAATGGAGAATGATATTGTTTATATGTCGTGACTTATGATTATACTGGAAATCCCATTGTCTCTGAAGGAGGAAATAAAAGCTGCTGCACTTTGAAAAAAATGTGGTGTACATACACAATAAAAGTTTGTTTAACCATAACAAAGGATGAAATTATGGCATTTATTGGTAAATGGATGAAACTGAAAATATGCTAAAAGAAATGAAACAGACTCATAAATCAAAGGCTGAATATTTGCACTTATATGTAAGGGGTAACTAAGAAAGGTGGGGGGAACAGAGAACAGAGGAAGAGAGCAGTAGCGTAGAAGAAAGGGGATCAAGGGAAAGGGAGGAGAGATGAGAAAAAGGAGGTATTGTAGAATAAAATTGACCAAATTATGCTATGTATAACAATATGAGTATACTACAGTGAACTTCCATGTGTATCTATAAAACAGTAATTTAAAAAGTTGTAAATAAAGGAAGACTAGATGAGTAGAAGTGGGACAGAGGGAAGGAGGTAGAGAAGGAAAGAGAAAAGTACCGGAGAATGAAGTAGAGCAAATTGTATTCCATGTATGAATGATTATGTCAAAAAGAATCCCAGTTTATGTATAACTGTAACGCCCAAATAGAGACATTTAAATTTTTTGAAAAATCATGTTAGTTAATAGGCAGATAAGATGAAAAATATATTGAATTGAATAATAAATGTTAATAACTAGAAAAAATGTTACAATTCTTCATTGAATAATTAGATACTCCAGTGTTTATGACATCATAAGGAGTGAAAAATTGATGAGAAATCATCCTCTTGGATAAATAAGTTCCAAATATACAAATTCTTTCAGAAAGTTTATTATATATAGAAAATAAATAATGGAAAGTATACATATGTGGTATTACCAAATATGAAGTCAAACAAAATAGAATATGATTACAATCACTAGTTAATTATGAATTCACTAAAAAGTAAAATTCAAGTTATCAAACATAAAAATACACAAAATTAAATAAATGAAATAAGAAAGTTCTTTTTGGAAGAAATCAACAGAAAAACGTAAAATTCCAAACTAATTTTATCAGAAAAATAGAAACACATATTATATCCTTAGAAATTCAGTTTAGTTTATTGTTTGGAATATGAGGGAAGACAACAACAATCTTAAAATGTGCATATAAAATAAAAAAATAATTTTAAAATGAAGATCTTATAACTTCAGAAAGCACTGAATATGTAGTCAAACCATTTAATCTTATAATTAAGGTGAACATTTATAGTGTAGAATAATTTAGAAACTATTTTCTGTACTTAAAATAGTTTAGACACAGACAAATTAGTAACAGTAGGTAGTACAGAAGGAAATACAAGTGTGATAATATCCCAACCTTCCCTATGAACAATTATTTACAATATAATCTTAGATTTAAGTGAGTTAGAAAAAAATAGGCCAATATAGCCACTGATGCAAGTATATATATTTTTTAAGAGAGAGAGGGACACTGAGAGAGAGAGAAAAAGAGAGAATCAATTTTATTTAGTTTTTCCATGTAGCTTTCATTGCTCTGACACTTTGTTGCGTATATGGTGCTGGAGTTCGAACCCGCATCCTTGGGCATGCCAGGCAAGAATCATGGCTAATGAGCCACCACTGCAGCCCCGCAAGTGTATTTTTTTTTTAAATCTATAACTTAGAAACATAAGCATGCAAAATTTATTATAAAGGAAATAACCATGAAACCTTATAGGTGAAATAATTAATCATTATTCATCATCAACAAGCCTTGTATCTGTCCCTTTGTTATCCCATTCTTTCAATTCCCCTAACCATAAACTTCATTTTACCTCTACTACAATTATCTCCTTTTATTCTATATGCTTTACAACCTCTAGGCATACATTGCTGTCATTCATTTTAATTTTGCTTGTTTTTGAAATTTGCATAAATGGACACTCACGATGTATATTTTGTGTATGTTCTTGTAAATTTTGTTCAGGTTGTTTTCTATATCTTTATTCTGCTCATCTTTCTTCCTGAATAATATACCATGGTAAAATATACCATACTTTGTTGATCTATGTTGATGCGCATTGAGAAAGTCAATTATGATGAAATTATTCTTGTATATGTATTGTTCTGCAATTAGAACGCTGATTAATGCATCTAAGAATCAAACCACTAATTAATTTCATTTGTCCACGGACATTTGGGTTCTTTCCAAGTTGGGGTTCTGATACATAAAGTTGCTATTCACACTTATTTGCATATCTTTTTTGGAATTGTACTTTCATTCAGGGTACATGCCTAGGTGTATAATGGCCAGGTCATAAGACAAGTGTTTGTTTAATAGTTAGTGGATGGAGAAATATGCAGTAAGATGCTCCAGTGACCACCTGACAGATTTAAACAGCTCTTCATGCAGCAAACCACCTCCATATCACCTAAGGAACTCAGGTGGAACATTACAGTGCCTGGTTTCAGTTAAAAATAAGAAAACACACACTGAAGAAGGAAGGAAGAAAAGAGTTGTCAGTGTCAGCCTTCCTCCAACTCCATGGACCACAGTGTGGGGACGGGTAGGGAGCAGACATTAAGTCCTGATCTAGGGCTTGACAGCAGTGTCATACCTAACACCGGGAAGCTCTGCTGGACAGGACTCACGGACTCTACCTGCCCCACCCAGGCCAGTACCATAAATTGAGCCTCTCTTCCCTTCTAGGTCAGGTGGTCAAGGTAATCTGAACATCACCTGTCATACAATCTTGGGCAGAAAATAAGGAGCAAAGCTCCAGCCTCTGTTCATTAATGCAGAAAAAAGTGAGCATAAGACCATGTGTTGGAACTCAGTGTGGGGCTAGTAAAAGCTAACACTGTGTGAACTAAATAGTCCATGTCCCCAGTCCAGTACCTGCAGATGGTACCTCTGGACCCAGCTGTGTGCAAGTTGCTGTACCATAGTCCCAAGGAATCAGTCCCAGCCAGCACCACCTGTGGCTGGTTGCAGCTGTCTTGGGCCATGAGTCCACTGCAGCAGAAGGCAGCCTCAACCTTGGTCCACACAAAGCTGTCTTTCTCTTGTTGGACTCAGGTCATGATCTGTCATTTCAGTCAGTGCCCATGAAAATGTCCACTCTTTCCTGTCTTAAATCCAGATAGCACAACGTAGAGAAAGCCACTGTATTTTAGGTTAAGAAAAAGAAGGTGACAGTAAAGCTATTGACCAGGTGCTACAGGCAAGTCCCTTCACATTATGGACTAAAAGCCTTCAGATTGTTGTGGCACTTGACCACTGAGCATATCTTGGTGACAGGTTGGTGATATGGGCACAGAACATCCTTTTTAGACAACCCCATACCCAGATCATTTGGAACAAAACATCTAAGGTTTGGGACAAGCCTGAACTTGGGACGCCCTCCAGCGCTGAGTAAACAAACATGTAGACAGCAAACCTTGACTTGGGCTACCATCTAGTGCTTAAATAGTGAAAGTTTCCAGAGAGAAAGCAGGTGGACCACTTAGAATTGTGGGAAGGATGGACACTCAGGCATCATATTCTAAAATTATGAATAAATACCTAATCCTTGATAAAAAGACAATATTGTACACCAACAAGCACCAAAAGCTTTCAAAGAACCATAACTTCCTTAAAGAACAAATTAAGGCAACAGAATCTGACCTTAATGCTGCACTCAGATGAAGGACTGACTTTCTTAGATGGAGAATTCAAAATTGCTGATTTTTTTTAATTTGTTCAACATAGTCTTACATTTATGATGGACTCATTGCCACAGAATCGTGAACACATACATAATGACAGAGCAATGCAAGGCTGATGCCACCACTGTTTCAACAGGGAACTCAACAGCTTTCAAAAAACCTAAAAATTAGGCCAATTCTCTGAGACACTTATCAGGGAAAAAGAAAGAATTTTAAAAAAAATGAAATAGAAATCCTTGTTAAAAGCATACTAAGTGAAATTAAAATTGTAAAAAAAAGTCTTCAAAAAATAGAATACATGAAACAGACAAAGGAATTATTAAGGTTACAGGTGAATTATTTGAAAATACACACAGGAGAAAAACAAACCAAAAAAGAGAGCTAAGAATAATGATGAAAGCTTATAGGAAATTTGAAACAGTATGAAAATGAAAATATTCAAGTTGATTGGAGTTCAAGAGGGAGTTGAGAATAGTCAATGGATAGAAAGCTTACTCAAGGAGATAGTACAAAAAATTCAGAAAACTAGAGAAAAATACATATCCAGGAACAGGAAATTCTAATTTCTATCATGTTCAGTTAGAGAAAATCTTACTTAAGGCATATTATATTAGAACTCCCCAAGAAAGGAATGTAGACAGTGTTCTCAAGTCAGCAAGAGAAAAGAAATAACTGTGAAGACTGTCACAATGGCCTGACAATAGATTTCTCAGAAGAAACCTTATAGGCCAATAGCATGTGGGGCGAGATTTCCAAGGAAGAATACTGTGCTCAGCAAAACTGAGCAAATTCAACAGCATCAGACATGTTGTAAAAAAGTGAGTAGAGTTCTTTACAATGAAAGGAAAAAATATAAATAAGTATGAAAAAATTGGATGGCAAGAAACTCACTGGAAAGATAAAAACTCAGATTGGAGGGGCTGTGGAGAGATAGGCACACTAACACACTGTTGGTGGAGCTGCAGACTGGTACAGCCCCTCTGGAAAGCAGTGTGGAGAATCCTCAAAACACTAGAGATGAGCCCACCAAATGACCCTGCTATTCCACTCCTGGGTATCTTTCCAGGGAATTTAGAATAAGCACATTATAGTGACACAGCAATATCTGTGTTCACAGCAGCTCAATTTACTATTGCTAGACTATTGAAACAACCCAGATGTCCCTCACTGGATGAATGGATCTGTGGTACATATATACCATGGAATTTTACACAGCAATTAGAAACAATGATATTGCAGCCTTGAAGGTAAATGGATGGCTATGGAAGAGATCATGCTGAGTAAAATCAGCTTAACCCAGAGAACTAAGGGTCGATTGTCTCCACTCATCTGTGGAGGTTGGGACTAGACCCTGGCCAGTTAGAAAGTTGGTCTATAATCATGTGTTAAATCCAGATAAGGTGGAACATTATACAACATAATCCTTTTTTAGTGATATTGTGGGAAGGGGAAGGGAGGGATAAGGGTGGGTAATTGGGGGGGCACTCCTTGGGGTAATTCTAATATCCAGAATCTATACACATTTTGAATTATTTTGTTAAAAACTTGTATGATTGTTCAAAAATAAAAAATTTAAAAAAAGAATATTCTAATGGGGGCTGGGGTGGTGGCTCAGTGGTTATGGTGCTTGCCCAGAATGCGCATGTATGTGAGTTCAAATCCCAGCACCACATACACAATGAAGTCTTGGAGCAACGAAAGCCACCTGAAAAACTAAATAAAATTATTTCTCTCTTTCTCTCTGTCTCTCACTGTTCCTCTTTTTTTTTTTTTAAAAAAAAGAATGTTCTTTTTTTATTAGAAGTATATAAAAATACAGTTGAGGGGGAAACATTATCAAAACATTAGCAATCAATGGATATAAACTTTGTTATCGAGGGTAAAAGCCAGATCATGGATAACCACCTTGGGTTTTACCTGTTGCAGTTTCCCCCAGAAGAACTCATGCGTTATATGGGTAGTTTGTGGAGGAATGACATAGGCTTCTGGGGTGGTTCTCCCATCTTCCCAATCTCTAGACTCCTATGAGTTCTTCATATACCCTCCCTTATCCCCCTCCCCCTCCCTATACCTCCAAGTATCCTAGAGAGCCATCCCCCTGTTACTCTGAAAGTCATTCAATTTGAAGTTTTGTTAGGTTAGCCATCCGCCCTACTGCTTCCCCATATATGCTAGCATCAACAGATGAGAGAAACCATTTGGCCCTTGAGTCTCTGAGATTGTAAGACTTCACTAAGCATAATTCTATCCATCTCCATCCATTTGATTTCAAAAGACATAATATCGTCCTCTCTAATGGCCGAGTAGTATTCCATAGTATATATGTACCAAAGCTTTTGTATCCACTCATCAAGTGAGGGGCATCTGGGTTGGTTTCATAATCTAGCTATGGTAAATTGAGCTGCTAAAAACATTGATGAAGCCACATCGCTATAATACGCTGATTCTAAGTCTTTTGGGAAAATTCCCAGAAGTGGGATAGCTGGGTCATAAGGTGGTTCCATCCTTAATTTTTTGAGGATTCTCCATACAGCTTTCCATAGTGGCTGAACCAGTTTGCAGTCCCACCAGCAGTGTAGTAGTGTTCCTCTTTTCCCACAGCCCCTCCAGCATCTGTTGTTTGTATTTTTCATTTTTGCCACTCTAACAGGAGTGAGGTGGTATCTCATTGAAGTTTTGATTTGCATTTCCCTGATAACTAATGATGTAGAGCATTTTCTCATATATTTGTGGGCTTTCTGGACTTCCACTGGAGAGAAGTTCCTTTTGAGTTCTTTAGCCCATTTATCGATTGGATTATTTGCGAGTTTGGAATCTAGTTTCTTTAGTTCCCTGTATATTCTGGGTATTAGCCCTCTGTCCAAGGTGTAGCAGGCAAAAATTTTCTCCCATCCTGTAGGTTCTCTCTTGATGCTCTTGACTAGATCTTTAGCTGTGCAAAATCTTTTTAGTTTAATTGCATTCCATTCATTTAATTTTGATTTTACAGCATGCGCCATAGGAGTTTTGTTAAGGAAGAAGCTGCCGACTCCTATAAGGTGTAGTGTTGACCCGACTTCTTTAAAAAAAAAAAAAAGAATGTTCTAATGTAAAATATGATCCTTAAACCTTTCATGCCACTAGTGTGAAGAGTAAAATCAAATTAAAAAAATAACTATAATAATATGTTATATGATAGGCAATATAGAATTACTAAACAGGGATACCAAAAATTAAAAATGTGTGAGTGTTATGGTCAATATGAGGTATTCTCCCAAGAGCTCATGTGATATACAATTTGGAAATGCCCAGATTTGAAATGATTAGATCATGAAAGTTGAAACTTATCAGTGGATTGATTAGTTTGACCTATTATCCTTAGGGATTATATTTTGTACCACACACTGGAGATTATCAAATATTTATTGCATCATTGGTTGAAACACATGCCATAACGCATGTGAAATGAAATACTAGTTTAATGCACACTATGAGGGCAATAAAGAATTTTCATTATTTTGCAGCTAATAGGAAGGACTAATTAAGGATTTATACTGTGAGGAGCATAGAGTTCATCATCTAATAGCTGCAAATGATTTGTGTTCATTTCTACATAATAAGAATATATGGATAATAATGAAACTTACTCTCTCTCCCCTGTTTTCTCTTCCTCTCTTTCTCTTTTTCCCTATTCCCTGTTTTGGCTTCCTGGTTGCCAGGAGCAGAGCAACATTCTTCTACCATGTCAAGATGTTCTGCCCCACTTCAGGCACAGAGCACCTAAACCATGAGTGTGCTGAATAAAAATGTCCTTCTCTAAGTTATTTTTACTAGGTGTTTTGGTCATAGCAATATGACCAACACAGGGATGAATGGAATGCAAATTCAAAGCTTTTTAAAGTATTTTTTCTGTTTCTTTTCATATCTTTATGATAAATGCTCATTTGCTATCATTTCAAAATAGCTTGCTGCAACCAAATGATTTTTAAACTTTCATAACAACCACAAAGTAAACATCTGTAACAGACAGTTCAAAAATAGAAGTAGGAATTCAAACACCCTATTTAATTTAAGAGAAAAGCTGCATGAGAGCAAGAAATAATGAAAATAACCCAAATAAAACTAGAAAATAAGTATTAAATGTATGTAGTATGACCTAACATATCAGTAATAACCTTAAATGATAATAGATTTTATTCTCCAATTAAAATTCATACAGTAGACTGGGGATATAACTCAGTGGTAGAGTAATTGCTTAACATGCTTTTTTATTTATTGGACTTGCAATTAAGGGGGAAATCATTATCAAACAATCAAGAACAAATGTGTATTCAAAAAGCAAGTCAAGGCTGATGCCATTCCAAGGTTTCTCCTCTTGGGTTCCCCATGGTTCCACGTTTCGCTCAATTAAACCCCTGTGTTAGATGGACTTTTCGTGGAGGTCGAAGGTTCCTCTCTGAGTTTCTTCCCTTATACTCTTTCCCTCCGTTCTCCTTGATATCCTTCCTATTCCCACCCCCCACCCTGCCTCCCTGCCTATGACCCAAGAATCCCAGGCAAGTTTTCCCCTGTTCGTGTAAAAATTCATATGTGTTGAGGTTTTTATTAGTTTGGCTATCTATCATACTGTTTCCAATTGTATTTTAGCTTCCTCAAATGAGAGAAAATAATTGGCCCTTGAGTATCTGAGATTGGGATATTTCACTTAGCATAATTTTTTCCATCTCCATCCATTTGGCTGCAAAAGCAATAATATCATTTTCTCTAATAGCTGAATAGTATTCCATTGTACATATGTACCAAAGTTTTTGAATCCACTCTTCAAGTGAGGGGCATCTGGGTTGGTTCCATAATCTAAGTATAGTAAATTGAGTTGCTATAAACATTGCTGAAGCTGTATCTCTGTAATATGCTGATTCTAACTCTTTTGGGAAAATACCCAAGAGTGGGATAGCTGGATCATAAGGTGGTTCCATCCTTAATTTTTTGAGGATTCTCCACATTGCTTTCCATAGTGTCTGAACCAGCTTGCAGTCCCACCAGCAGTGTAATAGTGTTCCTCTTTTCCCACAGCCCTTTCAGCATCTGTCGTTTGTATTCTTCATTTTTGCCACTCTGACAGGAGTGAAGTGGAATCTCAGTGAAGTTTTGATTTGCATTTCTCTGATTGCTAGTGATATAGAGCATTTTCTCATATATTTATGGGCATTCTAACTTCCTCTGGTGAGAAGTTTCTTTTCATTTCCAGAGCCCATTAAATGATTGGATAATTTGTGATTTTGTTGTTTAGCTTCTTTAGCTCTTTGTATGTTCTGGATATTATTCCTCTCTTCAGGGTGTAGCAGGCAAAGATTTTCTCCCGTTCTGTAGGATCTCTTTTGACACTCTTGACTAATTATTCAGCAATGCAAAAGCTTTTTAGTTTAAATAAATGCATTCTATTCATTTATTCTGGACTTTACTGCTTGTGCCATGGGAGTCTTGTTAAGGAAGGCAGCACCGAACCCTATGTCCTGTGGTGTTGATCCTACTTCTTTTTCAAGTAAATTTAAAGTTGTTGGTTTAATATCCAGATCTTTGAACCACTTTGATTTAATTTTTGTGCAGGGTGAAAGGTAAGAAGCAAATTTCATTTGTCTACATATGGCGGTCCAATTTGTCCAACACCATTTGTTGAACAGGCTATCTTTCTTTCACCCTATTCTTTTGCCCCCTTTATCAAATATCAGATAGTTAAAGGTATGGGGGTTCATCTCAGAATCCTCTATTCTATTTCATTGGTCTTCAGTTCTATTTTTTTTTATTTTTTATTTTTTATTTTTTATTATTTTTTGAACAACCTTACACGATTTTAACAAAATAATATAAAATGTATATAAAATGTGTAAATATTCTGGATATTGCAATTATCTCCAGGAGTGCCCCCC